>PVLD010003995.1:0-132684 GCA_004027595.1 Dinomys branickii
GGGACTTTCCCACGTCTCGCCCCGGCAGCCTGGTCCGCCCTACCACATCTCCCCCGGCATCTCAGAGAAATACGCCCAGTTTAAACTTCCCAGCCGAGGTTCCGGCATTCACGCTCACCAAGTCTGTCTCGAGCTGGTGGTGTTTATTAAGGAGGTTCGCTCCCTTGCTGCTCACCCGGTCGCCATCTTCCTCGGATCTCCTGATAAACTTATTCTTAAATTAGAAAGTAAAGAGGAAGAGTTTTTTTGTTGTTGTTGTTAGACATCTGATTCCAAACCAGTAAAATCTGAGCAATTACTGTGGCACTGGGGACTGTTCACTAGTTGTTTATTGTCTGGTAAACCTATGTCAGTACCTTGTTCATAGACCTTATATTCAGAAGTGATTCTCTGGCCTTCATCCTCAGCCACTAATTTACAAATAGAGGTTCATTGGCTATTCAAGGAACCTACTGTAAGTGTCAAGCTGACTGTCCTTTAGTACACTGTCCTTCCTCCCGGGAAAAGAATGAAGCAATGTCATCTTTGGCTGGAGAGTCTGGAGCATCATCTTTGTGGTCACTTGTTTTGCAAATTTGAGGCCAATTTGAGGCACAGATTCCTCATGAACTTCACAACAAAGTCCTACATGGCTATTGGATGTTAAATATAAAGCGCTTGCATTCCTTTTTACCTATAGTAAACCAAGTAAAATATATTGTAAGACAGTCAAAGCTAACGTTAGAAACATTTGTTTAACATAAATAGCAGACTACCTATACCAAGCTTATACCTAAGAACGAAGTACTGGGGTAAAGGAGCACTGGTGCAGATACGATTGTGAGCTGGTAGCTGTGAACTCGCAGGGTACAGACAAAAAAATAGAGGTTGTGTCCATTTAAAGTTTGAGCTGATCATTTTGCATGGATCATTTGTTTTCCACTCTCCTAGTCCACGCAGCTTTTCTCTTTGTCTTTCAGTTGCTACTCGGGGCAGCATCCTGTACTTCCTCATCACTGAGATGCGCTTGGTTAATGAGATGTATCAGACCTCGCTTCGCCAGTTTCTGGGCTTGTTTGATCTTTCCTTAGCCAGGTATGCCTGTACTCAGGAAGCCAAGCTGAATTCTTTATCTGTGGACTAGAATGATGACATTACACTGATTATTGCCTTCCTCTCGGTTAGTAAGAGACCCTTACTTTTTGTAATCTCAGATTGGTGTAATTACAGTGCATTAACAAATTGTTCTGATTTGTTATTTTATGCTCGGGGAAAGCTGTATCAGCCAGTCACCTATTGATTTGATTCCTTTAGTTTCATGTGTGTCTATTAAACAAGAAAATCCCCAAGGCATCGTTGTGAGTGATAGCACCCTGTGGGTAAAATGGGTTTAGACAACATTAAGGCTTCTGTGTTATTTCATGTTGAGAGAAAGCTTGTAATTTTAGATTTAGGAGGTTTACTCTGGGTGTGTAAAGATAAAAATTGGTCCTCCAAAGTTAGTTATTCTTCATTAAAGACACAGCTCTTGTAGACAATGGAAAAGGGCAGTGGGGTAAGCCTGATTTAAATGTTTTCTTTTCCAGATCTGCCAAGAGTCCAATTATGAGCAAGAGGATTGCTAATATCATTGAGCACATGACTTATGAGGTTTACAAGTATGCTGCCCGTGGGCTGTATGAGGAGCACAAATTCCTCTTTACCTTGTTGTTAACCCTAAAGATCGACATCCAGAGGAACCGAATCAAGCATGAAGAGTTTCTCACTCTTGTTAAAGGTCAGTAAAATGTCTTGTACCCAGTTGTCAGAATTACTGTGAAAGCCCTTTGCAGTATTCTTTTAGAATATAATGTTTTCTTTGCACTGCATTAAAGTATGAGAGAGATTTTATTCACTCACTTATAGACTGGATAATAAATACTTATTGAAGATCCTATTGTGTATCTAGGCATGGAATAGGCATTTGGAACATGTCAGGGAACAAAACCCCTTGTAGAATAATTCCATCCCTTCTGCTCTTTCTTGTCTCTGTTTCTCTGTCTCTGTCTGTCTGTCTGTCTGTCTGTCTCTCTCTCTCTCTCTCTATATATATATATATATAAAGTATGTATAATATACTATTGTCAAAGCAGAAGGAAATGGGCAATACAAGGTTACAAGGTATGTGGGCTGGTTAACGTCTAGAACTGTAAATGAGGAATCTAATGGGATGTCTAATAGAGTAGCCTTCCTAGAGATGGCCAGGTGATCAGTGATTTGAGAGAACAGGAGGTGATGGCCACACAGCCACACAGGATGTTGAAGGCAGGGGGCATCATAAAGGCCTCCAGTGGGAGTGAATACGGCATGATAGAGAAAAAGCAGTCTGAGCAGGATCACTAGAGCAGAGTGGAAGGGAGATTGTGAAGCTCGTCCCATGGGTTATTTATGTTGCATTTGTTGCACCACTGCTCACAGGTAGACCTACTGGGCCACTGGAACAATACAGCTAAGTGGAAGGCTAGGAGACATAAATTATTATCATGTTCTCTAATGTCTGTAAAATATACTTAAGGTAACTGTGTCTTAGTCAGTTCAGGTGGCTACAACAAATTACCATAGACTGCGTGGCTTATAAACAACAGAATTTTTTTTCTCACAGTTCTGGAGGCCGAATGTCTGAGCCCAGGGTGCGGAGGGCTCTCTTCAGGTTGGATTGGGCTGAGCTCTCACTGTATCTTCCTTTAGCGGAGAGCAGAGCTGAAGAGAGCTGTTTTGTGGCCTGAGATGGTAGGAATCTCATTCAGGAGGGCTTTGTCTTCATAACCTCTCTAATGCCAGCCATCTCCTATGGGGGCCACTACTTTAACAACAGGAATGAAGGAAATGGAATAATTCGTAATCATCTTGAGAATTTGTTTTGAATTATTACTCTTTTGGCTGTTTATTCATCAAATACACTGTTAAATTGATGCCGTGGTATCCAGTGATAGGTCCCTTTTCCCAAGATACAGTCATTCCTTGTGCTGCATTGTACGCTTTTGAGGAAGGCAAGTATTCACAACACAGTTGCCTTCCAAACACTGAATAATACTTTGGCCTGCAAGGAAGACCCTTTCTCATTAAAGAATGGCTTTGCTCTAGCTCATGGCGGAGTACTTTATTCTTTTCATTTTACTGGAAAATGGACAGTTGCCCTGCAGATTGGTGTGGCATTTATTACAGTACTGTTGTCATTAGATCTTTTTGCTCCATCAGCTAAAACAGTTTTTCTTCATTTTTTGAGCTAATAGTTGAATTGAAATGGCTTCAAGACCACACTTAACTGTAGTAAATATACTAAGATGGATTGGGGAAGAGATAACTAAGGGAGTACATGGTGTTTAGATGACGTAGAGTTTGACTGAATAAATATCTTGAATATTATTATTTATTTATTATACACTGTGTTCAAAGAAAGATTTTAAATGTGGCCAGATTGATTGCTTATATCCTGTGAAGAATAATGTTTAAAGCATATGTTCCCTGTACTACCCTAATGGATGTTATTTATTAAACACCATCTTTTATCTTAAAAAAGATTTCCTAATGCTTTCTTTTACTTAAAGTATGATTGTTCACACATGGAGCTTTTCTGATGTGGGCAACAGTAATAGTTTTAATGTTTCATTTATCTTATGGTGTTGTAAGAGATGAGTTATACAAGTATTAAATTAGTCATTAGTGAAATAACAGGAATCATTACCAGATGGGCATTTTTGTTATTGTTAGATTGGGTGGACATAAGCAATTAGCACAGAGGCCCTGGGATGCACTCAGAATGGATGTAGAGAAGGCATTTGTTTGTAGAAAAGAATCCCTCAAACGTTTCTAGTGCTACTGAGATTTTTAGTTCAATTCTCTATTTTAAATGACCTTGTACCAATATTGCGCCACTCCCAGTACTGACAGTAGCTGCAGGTTTAGTGACCATCTGCCATGTCCTCATGTGAGGGCGCTTTATCCATTTACACCACGACACTCAGGCCTCATTAGCCCCATCTTACAGATTTAGAAATACCGGCTCAGACAGATGAGCTGGCTTGTCCCAGATGTCAGTCGGGTGGGGCAAGGATGGAACCCTGAGCCGGCCTGTTTCCAGAGCTGTCTTACTAATTATTTAGGGTTATTGAATTCTGAGGTGCAGTCTTCACTGGATTTATATTTCTGTGCTTAACACATGCTAAGGTACTAAAACAATTTTAATACATCAGTAAAAACTTACCAAATGGATTGTTTTAGGGTAAAGATAGAAAGATCTGGTAACTTGTAATGTTTAATTTCAAAGGTGGTGCTTCATTGGATCTTAAAGCCTGTCCTCCTAAACCAGCAAAATGGATCCTGGATATGACTTGGCTGAATCTGGTAGAACTTAACAAACTTAGGCAGTTTTCAGATGTCCTTGATCAGGTAACATGTTCTTTGAATAAACTTCAGTGAATGTCACAGCTTTCTTATTTATCATAGTAATAGTATGTGTGGAGGAGAGATGCTTCTCCATACTGTAACTCTTGAAAGGTATGACATGAGTTTGACCTTCCCCGTAGCTCCCTTGCTCTCTGATGAAGCATACTGCACACTGCAGACTGGTCTTTCAGGAAGAAATGTGCCCAGAAGTTCAACTAGTGATGTTTTGGGCCCCATATCTGTATTGCCAATTGAAAATCCATAATTAGAAAAACTGATAAATTTACTCTAATTCAATAATTATATGATTTAAAAATCTTTCTAATAAATGAATGAAAATCAATATGAACAACTTTCCTGTAACACAAAGTTTCATTTCTTGCCTTTTTTCTCTCCCCTCTTCCTCTCTTGCTCTTCCCATCACACCGCCTCAGTTAGGCATTCAGGTATAAAGCTCAGGCGGATATTTGACATCTAACCTTTAACAGTTGCCATCCTTCCAGAATCAGTCGGATCGTGAAGAACTGTAGAAGCGCTGGAAGGTTCTTCACTATCAGGGTGACTGTAAGGAAGGGAGACTAACAGCTAAAAAAGTTGAAGGCTTTTTTTTCTCAATTAAAAAAGTGTCCTAATATTCTTGACTTTCCCATTTTAAGTGGACCAGATGCTTAGCTCTGCTATGTTTTATGTTTGCTTTAAAATTTGTGATAATTGTTATTACTACCATGGAATTGGGGTGAAAACCATTCTTTTGGGTTAAATAAATTTACTTTGGAGATAATGATGCCCTGTAATTTATTCCTCCATGTGATGACCCTGGTGTGATTTCCTGGAAGACAGTCTGTTATTGAAACTGCTGCCTTCTGGAGACTGAATAATACACCTGAAATCTTTCTCTCTCTTTCTCTATCAGACTATATAATATAGCCTTTTATGACTGAAATAGGTTGTTATTTTTATTACATGGTATTTTGTAAATATGAACATGGAATGATTTTTTTCTTTTGATTCGATCACAGCAAATAAACTCGAGGCTTCAATCAAACGAAGACTCCAGGGAACATAAAAGTGTATTTATCTGTAGATGTTGTTTGTTCAGTGCTTATGATAGGCTTGCCTTTGTAAAGCTATTTCTCTGATTTCTGAGATCTAGAAGATAATGCACTGTGTCCTTTTATTCATTAGCAATAACCTGCAGGTAGCAGGTGTCTAATCATTTGTTTGATGATAATATTACATGGTATATATCTCACATTACTCTAGAGTTTTGACCAAAACTCTGTTTATTCAGTGAAAACATGTATTAAATGACTTGATCTGTGTCAGGGGTGGTTCTGAGGAATGAAGAAACATCAGTGAATAAGGTTTGGTTCTTAATCATGAGAGAATTTTGAGGGGCAAATCAGACTTTGTTGAAATAAGGAAAATGAGTCTCCATTTAATTAATTAGTAAATTAATTACAAATTTGTTACCATAAAGACATAGAGGAAGGCAAACATCCAAGGACTATTCCTGCTTTGGAACTGTAGCTGGTGTTAATACAGATTGATGGCAGAAAAAATAAGGTTTGATTTTAGACAATTAGGCATTTTGGGATTAGAATATGAAACAAAAATGTGGTAAAAAGATATAGTTTGCACATGTCTTAAGTGGTCAGAAGGTTTGTTGAATAGCGTCTGTGCGCTATTACTGAAAGATTTTTATGTGATGTGACACATCTCTTATCTCCCGCTATTTTCAGATATCGAGAAATGAGAAAATGTGGAAAATTTGGTTTGATAAAGAGAACCCTGAGGAGGAACCTCTTCCAAATGCTTACGATAAATCTCTTGACTGCTTCCGACGTCTGCTTCTTATTAGATCCTGGTGTCCTGACAGAACCATTGCCCAGGTAAAATGTATGCATTAAATGGAAACATAAGAGACTGTTTTTAAGGAGAATTTCCCTTTAAATTTAAAGAAATATTTAAAATGTCATTACCAATGAGAGTTTCTCTGCAGGTTGCTTTGTAATTTACTAGTAACACAAATGTGAAAAATGGGAAAGTAAACAACAGATAAATTAGTGAGGTGTACATTAGGCTAAGTGATTTATTAAGCTCCTTTGGTCCAAGTGGAGCAACACAAAAGAAATGAGAAAACCATGATTCTAAGTTTGGCAGATGAAGTGTAACCTAAAGGTAATGTATTGTTCTCGTGTATCATTTTATAATAACTCAAAATGATTCTGCCACTCTGTTTTGCTAGTAGTAAATTAGTGCTTTTTTTTTAAGCAAGAAGAATGTACAGGCAGGAGGGAGAATGCAATCTAGAGGGAGGGGCAGCATCCCCAAACCCAAAGTTATTTTCCTCCAGAATGCCATTGCTCTAGATATAAGTAAATAGCTTGTCCTAAAACTTCTTGGAGTTTATATGTGAATCTTGCCTGCAAAAGATTCTTTCCAGGAGCGTTTATCTGCTAGCTGAAATCATAGAGGTTTACTCACTAACAAGACTTGAATCTTGCTTTCACAATTAAAGGGTTAACTCCTGAAGGGCTTCTCAGGCAAAGCCCTGGACTACCATAGGCTGATGTCTATGATAGAATGCAGGGCAGGTTCCCTTTCTTTCTCCAGAGGGAGTGTTAAAAACATATGAAGTAACTGCTTGCAAGTCCCTCTGGGTGCCACGGAATCATGAAAACAACTAGATAGAATGATTTATTGAGAAGAGAAAAATGAGTTTTGCTACTCAGGGCACTGAGATAACCTTTTCTTTCAGTTTTTCTTTTGTCTCCTTCATTACTTTTATTCTGCCCAAATGAATTGTCAAGCAGTTGCCTTATTTCTTCAGGAAGCACAGAAGGGGAGTTGCATATAAAGCAATGCTTTCTTTGTTTCTTTGTTTCTTGTTCATTTCCTTCCTTCCTCCCTCCTTTTCTTCTTCCCTCCCTTCCTCCCTTCCTCCCTCCCTCCCTCCCTTCCTTCCTTCCAACTTTATGAGGTTCACATAAGTCTAAAAAGCTTCTTTGTGATGTTGCCTTCTTCGTCTTGGCTCTGTTATCCCTAGGCTGATCACAAGCATGGCTTCCTTCCTGGTGACCAGCTTTTCTTTTCTGTCTACTCTGGTGCCTTCTGTATATCCTAGAAGAAATGAAAAGAAACTGTGATTTCTTAGCCTTTTTCAGTCTCTCAGTGGCTCTGCATATTCGTTATGATAATATTCAAGTACAAAATAAGGTCTAGAGGCCCCTCTGGAAATACACTGTGTTCTCTGATGTTTTTATTCTCACTTTAGGGCCCTCTTGTGAATTCTTTCCAGGCAGCTTCTTGGGAAGCATACTAGAAGGGCTACAGCTTAGATACAGTCAGTCCCCATTCCCCATAAGCAGCATCAGGCTATTACTGCTTCTGTGCATCTTTCTTTGCTGTTCACATTAGAGTGCATTCAGTGGCCTGGTTACAAGAATTCTGCACAGTCAGAAGGCACCTCATGCTATGTACATCCTGGCACCTCAAAAATATTCCACGTAGAGAGGTCAGTACATGTGAGGAGGCTTGTTCAGTTTATCTCCTACTGAAAGGTTGTATTTGCTTTATTAGGACCAGATATACTGGAACAAAATGTTCTTCAGCCTTTGGTGCCCCATTAAGAATGGGGCACTGTGTTTCCATCAGTGCCAGTGTGGTGTTACTTTTTTTTTTTTTATTGAGTTGGCAGTTTGTACAGAGGCCTGATTGGCCCATACTGAATCAGTTCTTACACGAGATACACCATATATCTTTTCTTCCTGGTCAGTGATTTGCCCTTTTCTGCTCCAATATTTCTGCTGATGTGCTTTTTGCAAGGAATGACCACCACTCTGACCCACCTAGCTGTCCTCTTTTCCTAGGTAAATGCCACTCAGCAGCCGAGTAGCAGCGTTAGCGCTCCTTTCAGAAACAAGCCTTCTCTGATCTACTTCTGCAAAATTGCTTTTGTACTTTCGTGACATCTTTCAGGCTGTAAATGCCTAAAATAAGTTTTTTCCTATTAGTTGCTTAAGGTATGACTAATTCGAGGAAGGAGCTACCAAAGGCAGGTTTATTTGTTTACTGCTCTGTCCCAAAGACCTATCACTCTTCCTTGGACAGAGGAGGAGGTTGTGGCCAAAGTTTCATATCTGTTATGTCACAGCAATTTTTTTTGCAATGGAAATACCCTGGAATGCAGGGAGTTATGGTCCTCTGACCCACTGAGAAAATTCATGTTGTTGGATTAAAGTTGAAGGAGAAAAGATAAAGGATGTACTCTGTCTTATGCCTGTATGTTGTGGTTTCAGATCTATGTCTGCTGCTTATCAGGAATTGTGGAGTATTTTTATGAATTACGTATTTGCATCATGGACTCATTGCAACCCTAGATTTGGAGCTAATTAGAACGTGGCTGTGACCTGAGAACATCTGAATATATTTCTTACTTTTTAGGAATAGGAATTTCATGCACAAAGTTCAGTCTTAATTTCCATTATAAGCAACATAGTCTTCCCCATCACCTGGTCCCAGAGTTGGTAAGCCAGGTCTCACCAGCAAAACTGGATCCACTGCCTATGTCCAACTTGTGAACTAAGAATAGCTTTCATATTTTTGTGGTTCTGGGGGTTGAACCCAGGGCCTTGTGCCTGCACGGCTAGAGCGCTACCACTCAGCCACATCCCCAGCCCAGTTTTCCTAGTTTAAATACCTCAAAAATCATGCAGCAGAATAACATAGGGTGATATGTGAAAATTACGTAGCATCCCAATTTCAGGGTCTATACAGCTTTTATGGTTTTATTTTAATGGACAAATTCTCAGAAATGTTTATGGGATAAAATGTGATGCCTCATTCTGTGTGTACATTGTGGAAAGATCAAACCAGACTGGGAAGTTTATTGGAATGTGTCCATCCCTACTGGCTTATGCATTGTCCCTGCTTTTGTGGTTTAATGGTAGAAATGAATCGCTTCAACAGAGACCATTTGGCCAGGAAAGCCTCAATTACGGACCATGTGGCCCTGATATAGTCTAGCGTGTTAACTCGTGGTTTGGATGGTAATGTTCATGTTGAATCAGTGCTGAGTTGTGTAACGGTTTGGAGCATGTGGAGCTCCTCACTGTCCTGGGGGAGAAAGCACTTGAATCCTGATGAGGTCCAGTATGGAGGTGCTGCAAGGCTGGCAGCTAACCGGGGCTGAGAAACAGCTGCCACTGTGGAGTGCCTGAGCAGCCAGCCTTCACCTCCTTCCTGATCACAGAGCCTACAGCTTCAGGGCATAGTTGTATGTGTAAACAGAGTAGACTTCTGAGAAAGTCAAAACATGTCAGGAAAACTTTTAAAATAACTATCAGAAGGCTGCAGAGAAATGTGTGGGCATCTAGCCCCAGGTTAGAGACTGTGAGAGTAGGTCTTGCCCACCTAGAAAAAAATATTGAGAACGACGAAAATAACTGGCACTTGTCTCATGGCCACCGCGCTAGCCCTGAGAATAAGGTCCAGCCCTTCCTGGACCTTTGGGAAGCCAGCTGGGTTACCTTTCCCCAGAGTCATCTAGAGATAGTTGCTAGGGCAAGAAAATCCATCTATCCTACCAAATCTACTGCCTTTGAGGCAACTTTTGACAAAACAGACTGGACATTATGGGAAGGGAAGGGGACTTGAGATGGCAGTGGAGGGACAGTTTCACAGCAAAACATCGCAGCCTTTTCTGAATTAGACACTATAAACTTGGGACAGAACTGCTTATCTTTTTAATTTTTCATATTCTCATGGGTAATATGAGTACTTCATAGCAGACTCTTAAAAAGAAACCCTTGGAGGCAGGAATGATGGCACACTCACGTAAGCCCAGCACTTAGGAGGCTGAGGCAGGAAAATTGACACAAATTCAAGGCCAGCCTGGGCTACATAGTGAGTTCAAAGCCAGCATGAACTACATAGCAAGACCCTGTCTCAACAAAAGAAAAGTTAAAAGAAACCCTTTACTTCTCCTGTGAATAATAAAGTGTCTTGGGAGTGTCCATAGATCAGGAGAAATCAGGAAGTAGAATCTCTGCTCATTGAGCAGTTTAAACTCAGTCAAAACTAATTCTGCTCTTTTAGCAAGGTGTCAGAGGTATGGGAGGCCATGAGATTCCTTTTGTAATGGGCATGACCCTCCATTCTAACCCATAAAGGGAACAAACACGAGTGAGGGACAGTACACCAAATGTAAGTGTGGAGATTTGAGTTCTGACAATCATTTAATTGGTAAGTAGTAAGATGAGGGAAGAGCTTATATTACGGTTTGAAACAAACTCTGAACACTTTTAAGCTAAAGATAATAGTTTAGCCAGCCTTACTTCCCTTTGGGTGCTGGTCTGTCTGAAAGTTCTTTGATTCAAGGGAAGCTCCCCAGAAGCTTTTCTGTAGTTTTCTAAATGTGAGGATGGGGAGGCTGACTGCATACCTGACTTGGGAGAGGTTGCAGTTGGTTTTGCACCCAGAGCTAGCCAGTTTGCTTTGTGAAACGATTAGTCTGAGGAATACCACTGAGAAGAGAATCCCACATTTTGTTCACTTGATTAGAATAAGCCATGAGTATTGGAGGAAAATTATCTTTGGTGAATCCAGTTATTTTTGAGGGAGACAATAGAAACTAAGGGTCATTCTCAGAATTCTATTTTTTGAAAAATAAAATTCTCTTTTGATCTTATTTGAAGAAGGATTTTATTGTTCCTAGAGTTTTTTTGTGGTAGACAATAAAGTTGACAAAGTCCGTGATCTTGTGAGCATGCATTTCATTTGAAACAAAATTAACAGTAGAAAGAGGTGTACCAAAAATGGGAAGGGGTTGTAACCCTGATGAGGAGAAAAATTATGGATTAAAACTTTAAAATTGCATCCATTTTATTCAGTAAATGTCAAATAAAGTATTCAATTATAGGTGTTTAATAATCATCTAGTCAGTAAATACCCATTGTGCTGGTTACTTGATTATTTAAATACATGTGTTTATACTAAAGCATCCTAAAGGAAGAGTTTTTATTTGTTAAGGGTAGAAAAAAGCAATCACTGTACTGAAATGGATTCTAGAGAGTCACCCAATTTGGAATCCAAACTTTTAGCTATGATTTTGTGCTTGACAAGTAACACAGGATCTGCACTTGTAGAACAGGATTATAAACAAGCAGCAAGCAAACAAGAAAAATAATTATCTGCCCTCTTTCCTGGCAGGATTACTATGGGTGTCTTTGAGATACAGAGAAAAAGTGAATTTTGGAAACCAGACTGCTTGCATACATGAGGGAGTTGCATGAACTGTTTCCATTGAATTTTGTACTGTTTTTGGCAGGCCCGCAAGTACATCATGGACTCTATGGGAGAAAAATATGCAGAAGGAGTTGTTCTGGACTTGGAAAAGACGTGGGAGGAATCGGACCCACGGACGCCACTCATCTGTCTCCTCTCCATGGGCTCAGACCCCACAGACTCCATTATTGCCTTGGGGAAGAGATTAAAAATAGAAACCCGCTATGTGTCCATGGGGCAGGGCCAGGATGTCCATGCTCGAAAGCTCTTGCAGCAGAGCATGGCAAATGTAAGACCAAATGTCCAAATGTTCTAAAATCACTGCAGAATTGTGATGTGAACATTTGGATGATTTCATTAAAAATATTCCATAGAATAGGTATTGGGAAAATTGTTAATACATGACCACAAATTTGGCTCCAGGTGCTTTACACAAAGTCTCTTCTTATACTCAGAGTAACTTGTTGCAAAGGAAATGGCTTACTGTTCTCAAAGGCTTTTGTTTTTGGAGTGGTCAGATTTCCAGAGAAGTTTCTGCCATGGTCTAGAGAGTACATTTCTGCCAGTAGTAATCTGAGAACTCAGGGGGAGAAGGAAGTACTCTACTAAGTCGCAAAATTCAGTGGGTAAATTTTCTTTCACCTGTGCTACCTGTACTCTTCATGTATTGATTTCTGGTCTGATCCCAGTCTTTTCTGTCTTTGAAGAAATCAGCTTCCTATCTTTCACTGGGGGAAGCAGGAACCCACCAAGGGCTGGGCTTTATCTTCTACCTTTAACCCTGCTTGCCCACTTACAGAGGTGCCTACCTTTTGCCACCCGTTCTTGAGTATTTGGAAAGTTATATGATATAAACCAGGTGACAGCTCAGCTTTCCCTGAATGCCAGCTTAAGGCTCAACTTTCTTGATCTTTAATACTTTTTCACTCTGTTTTTGTGCTTAGGAGTTTATGACTTTGGGAAAAAGGGCCTCATTGTTTTAATGGAATTTGGGGAAGGAATTGAATTAAATGGATGTTTTCAATTGTCCAATAATGGAAGTTCTGCTTGAACCCAGGGGCTTTGCACTGAGCTACATCCCCGGCCCTTTTTATTTCTTTACTTTTTTGAGACAAGATCTCACTAAGTCACTAAGTTTCCCAGACTGGGCTCAAACTTGCAATCCTCTTGCATAATCTTCCCAGGTCATTTTATGTTTTACTTTAGCTATTATTATTTTAGTTATTGTCATGAGCTTAACCATAGGTCATCACTGCAGCTGGCCAGATGGTACAGCAGGGGACAAATACATGTAACAACAAAAACATGGTTCATCTCAGTTAAACAACATTGCATCCTAGATGAATTTAAAGTTAACGTACTTCTCTGTTAAATTTTAATTACTTAGTTTCAAAAGAAAGTAGTATTGAAATCCCTGAGTGAAACATAAAATAACCTAATTTCCATTTGTTGTTATGTGCTTAGGGAGGATGGGCGCTTTTACAAAATTGCCACCTAGGACTTGATTTCCTGGATGAATTAATGGACACAGTGACAGAAACCGAGACTGTACACAATGCTTTCCGCCTGTGGATGACCACCGAGGTTCACAAGCAGTTCCCCATCACGCTCCTTCAGATGTCCATTAAATTTGCCAATGAGCCTCCTCAGGGCCTCCGCGCGGGACTGAAAAGGACCTATGGCGGTGAGTCGAAGAATACTTGAGAGTCTGTAGGAGAATTTTGCCCATTTTTTTCCAAAGAAATGATAGCAGAATTAGCAAATGTGTTAACCTGACAAGAGGTGACAGCCCCCTCTTATATCCCCCACAGGGAATGTGCTCTGGCAGTGCTAGGGAATCCAGCTCTCGAATTCCCACATTCTGCTTTCTCGTTTCCCCAGCATCGCTTGAGGCTGCCTGTGCTGTTCTTCAGCTAGACACCTACTTTTCTGTGTTGATGTCATACCTCAAGAGTATTGTCTCCTCTTCTGAGCTGAAAGTCTGAGTTAAAATTATGGCCTGCCTCCATTTTTTGAGTTCGTTATGTATTCTAGATATTTTTCCTTCGTCTGAGGAACAGCTGGCAAAATTTTTTCCACTTTGTGGGTTGTCTCTTCACTCTACTGATGACTTTTTGCTGCTCAAAAACACTTCTAATAAGCTGAGATCCCAGTTGTTCTTTGTAATATTTCCTGTGCAATCAGGGTTTTGTCTTTAAACTACGTCTTCAAGAGTTGTACCTATTCTCTCTTCTAGAAGATTTAGTGTTTCTGTTTTAATATTTAGAGCTTTGATCTATTTTGATTTTAGTTTAGTGCATGGTGAGAGATATGGGTTGAGTTTTAGTCTTTGGCATGTGGAAAGTCAGTTTCTCAAGCATTTATTACAGAGGCTATCTTTCTCCTAGTGAACGTACTTGGCCCCTTTGTTTCAACAAAGCTGAGTGTTTTGGGGGTTGTTTCTGCATCTTCTAATCTGTTCCCTTGATTTCAGATCTGTTACCTTGCCAGTACCATGCTGATTTTTATCATAGTAGCTTTGTAGGACAATTTCAAGTCAGAGGTTTTGATGTTTCATGCCTTGCCTTTGTTGCCTAGGATTTTTTTCTTTCTATTCTAGGTCTCTTCTGGTTCCAAATGCATTTTAAGATTGTTTTTCTAATTCTCTGAGGTGTGCTATTGGTGTTTTGGTTGTGATTGCATTATATCTGTGTAGCAGTTTCTGGGGTATGGCCATTTTCACTATGTTGGTTCTTCATACCCAAGAGCAAAGGATATCTTTCCATTTTATGAGACCCTCTTCAATCTGCTTTCTTAAAGTACTCTAGTTTTCAATGTGTTTGTTCCTTTGTTAGATTGCTTCCTAAGTAGTTTATATTTTTTTCATACTGTTGTTGAAAATTATTATCTACTTTTCCTAACTTCTCTCTCAGTGAGTTTGTTATTTTTCTACAGGAATGATATGGTTAAAAATAAATTAAATTAAATAATATATAATTATATGATATATAATTTCCATTTGGAGCAATACTTAGGTTGTATCTGCCTTCTACATAATTTTAATTAAAATTGAATTAATTACAATTATAGGCTGCAACTATATGCTACAAATACTAACATAATTATTATATTAGCAGCATTATCTAAAATAATGATAGTTATCTTCATTTAACTGCCTTTGTTCCCTATTTTATATTAGCTTGCTAAATAGGCAGGAACTTAACCCATGTAAGGCCCCTTCCCAGTCATTCTGAAGCTTCTCCAAAAGTAAATGGTCTTTAGATATCAATTTTTTTCAGCTTTCTGAGTACAGTTTGCTGTATACAAAAGCTTAACTATTACAGGGTATCTTTTATAAGAAAAACTATACAAGAAGTTCTTTTTTTTTTTTTTTTTTCCGGTACTGAGGATCAAACTCAGGACCTTGCGCTTGCCAGGCAAGCGCTTCTGCCACTGAGCTATACCTCCAGCCCCAGAAAAACTATATATGTGTGTATATATATTATATTTATGTACAAAATAAAGGGAAGATTGTAGGAAAAGAGAGAGAGACAAAACAGGTGTCATAATCCGGTGTGGACTGTGTATGTGAAAGTGTACCTTTGCATTTGTCTTACAGGCTTCATATGTTTTGTGGGCTATTAGTCTGGTTTTCCGTCTGTAGCCATGGCTACCCAAACCTTTATTTTTTTATTTTAAAAAGAGGAAAACAACACAGTAAATTGATACAGAATTTCAAAACAAGACGGTAGGAAATTAACAATGGTTATTATGTTGCATTTTGTTATCTTTAAAATAGTAGCTCAGATTATCAGATATAGGCATGCAAAATTGATCAAACAATATAAGTATTAACTCTTCCTTTCAAGGAACTAATAGAAATTAGCAGTATACTTAGTTATCTTGCGTGTGTGTGTGTGTGTATATATATATATATGTATATATATGTGTATATATATATATACACACATATATATATATATATATAACTTTTCTCTTCATTATTTTCAACTTTCCCCTATCCCAGTTGTGAATGTAATAAAAATAATTCAAAATAAGTGCAGTTTTATAACAGGAATTTGTGAAATGAATTACTTGTAAAAGAAATAGGAAATAAGGCATTTGAGAGATGATGGGTCCTCTCCCCCAACTGACACACAGGTGTGAGTCAGGACCTGCTGGAGGTGAGCGGTGGAGTGCAGTGGAAGCCCATGCTGTACGCTGTGGCTTTCCTGCACTCTGTGGTCCAGGAGCGGCGAAAGTTTGGTCCCCTGGGGTGGAATATTCCCTATGAGTTTAACCAAGCAGACTTCAATGCCACGGTGCAGTTTATCCAAAACCACTTAGATGACATGGATATCAAAAAGGTACGTGTGTTTGCGGCCTTATGTCCCTGGGCATCCTGGGATGAGTGGTCAGACTCACATGAGTGCCGAGCTTCGGGGGAATTGTGAGCATCTGATAGACTTGTAGGGTCATCTTTCAGTCACAGCATCTTAGATCACACTTCCTTTTGATCTCAGAGCAAAAATGTAGAATTTGACTATCGTTTTATTTCTCAAAGGCAAGATGACATCCTCTATAGGACAACCCAAGAAGACTTGTTTCCAGCATTGAGGGTTTGGGTTAGTGTGGCGAGTACTGTTTCTTAAATTCCTAAAAATATAAATGTGAGAATCAAGACCATTTTTATAGTGTATGCTTTTTAAAATATGTGCTTTGATTTTCTCAAAAGCAAAGTGTATTATTAATACTAAAATATGAAAACACATAGATCCACAAAGACAATCTACATCAGTGCATGAGCGCAAGCTTTAAGCATCTCTTTGTGTTTGCCTGTTCAATTTTCCTTCTGTGCTTTCTGTTTGCATTATGGATGAAGGACACTGACTGACTGACCCAGCTGATAATCAGAACGTGGATGTTACATGGCAGGGAAAATAAGGGCAGGACAGTGCCTAGATCCACGTAATAGCTCTGTACATGTTCCCAGGGCATCTCCTGGACCACCGTCCGCTACATGATCGGCGAGATTCAGTATGGAGGTAGAGTTACTGATGACTATGACAAGAGGTTGTTGAACACATTTGCCAAGGTTTGGTTTGGTGAGAACATGTTTAGACACGATTTCAGCTTTTACCATGGATACCACATTCCAAAGTGCAGCACGGTGGATAACTATCTTCAATATATCCAGGTTTGTCAACTTCAGAATTTATGTGTAGGATAAATATTTGCAAACTTTTGACCTTTTTGTGATTTATTTAACCTGTCAATATTGGTTTAAAAATAAATTTTAATGGAGAGCTGTACAAAAGCTTCTGCTGTAAATATGTTCTTCCTATTTTTAAATTCACTTGATGATTAAAATGTTTACCTTTGTTTTAAATATATATTGTATATGGATTCCTTTCCTACCTCCCTCTTCTTTTAATTCCTTGGTGAGGAAATTTCTTTGGGGAAAGGATAGATGGGGTAGAATATACTAGGAATATTTTTATACAAGTCACTTGGGGCTCCCTGTCCGTGAGAATTTAGCTACCATAGCCACAGGACAAAGGCAGCTTCTAGAATCAGTCTGTTCTGTTTCCCAACTCACTGGACTAATCCTCTAGTATCTACCCCTTAATCCTGGCCAAATTGTCAGCATTTAGATACAATTTCCAGGAAGAGCACTTTGTGTGAGAGCTTCATTTAAGAAAAAGTTTCAGATTACTTGTCATTGAGAGTGTGTGTGTGTGTGTGTGTGTGTGTGTGTGTGTGTGTGTATCAACATCCCCAGGATCCTTGTTTTCTGATAATCTGGTTCAACCCAGTTTAAATAAACTAGATACTGGCAGAACTTCCCCCTTGGGTTTAAGAATCAACTATAACCAAATATTGCCAAATGAACAATGGTGAGCAAAATTGTTCTTGAGGAGCATGGCTCTATGAAGGGATAAGGTAGATCTCGACAGGAAACTTGGAAATACATAGAGGGGAAATCTGATTTCAAGGTAACTACATTATTTTCTCTATACCTTAATTTCGTTAGATCATGATTTAACAGTCTCTTTGGCCTGTACCTATGATTAATCTCAGAGTCAACAAACTAAGGCACAACAGCCCCAAAGGGCTAAATTTATCAGTATCTATAAAGGTTTTTTTTGATATATAAGTGTAATGAGCTTATCATATATTACCACTTGTGCACTTTCACTAATTCATATCAGTTGATATATTCATCCTACTGTACTGCATGTGTTTTTAAATCATGAGCAGTGAATAGGAAAATGCCTGAGAAGGTATAAATTTAGGAATGTCTGTACACTCTTTAATATATGCCCCATTTCACAGTGAAATGGAGGTAGATCATTAGAAGATATTATGTAAAACGGAGTAAGATAAGGGAAAGAAGTGAGGGAACAAGACAATAATGAAGTTAAAGAGAAGACTTATGCATAGAAATATATATCAGATGGGAAGTAAATTTTCTTTTATCCAGTGAATGAGAAAGTTTGTTTCCTGTTTGTTCTGCTTCTGATGGTCTCTGGCTCTCCCTCTCTTTGTTTTTTTCTCTGTCCCTGTTACTCTGGCAAGGGCTGGGGATATAGCTCAGTGGAATAAGCGCTTGTCTAGCAAGTGCAGGGTCCTGAGTTCGATCCCCAGTACCACCAAAAAAAAAAAAAAAATTCTGTTACTCTGGCAATAGTTCTCTTTTTTCTTAGTCTCCCTGCAAAAGTATAACTTCCACCTGTGGTCTTATTTGGGCTGTGCATGCTAAAGATCTCATTTTCTGGTGTCTTATAAACATAATAACCATGAGTTGTGCAACATTTATTTAAACGGGGTTGAACCAGATTATCAGAAAACAAAACACCAGCTCATGGCTCCTTTTGTATCTCATGTATTATATATATAATGAGAGTATCTTTAATTAAGTTTGACTTGAGGTGCAGACCTCAGTGAGCCATGACTCTATTTTATGTTTCTTGGTGTGAACTTTCAGGACAAATTTTTATGATTTTCTGGAGAAATTATTGAGATTGGTAGTTTGACACAAGACACGAAAATGCTTATCCTAATAAAGGCACATCTCGTAAAGTAGTAATTTTTAATTTCTGACATTGTTATTTAACTGGTACATAGGTTGGCCATCTGTGCTTACCTGTTTGTTGTTTAGAGCTTGCCCACCTGTGACAGCCCCAAGGTATTTGGGCTGCACCCCAATGCCGATATCACCTACCAGAGCAAGCTGGCCAAGGACGTACTGGACACCATCCTGGGTATCCAGCCTAAGGACAGCTCTGGAGGAGGAGATGAGACCCGCGAGGCTGTGGTGGCCCGGCTGGCTGATGATATGCTGGAGAAGCTGCCCCCAGACTACAGCCCATTCGATGTGAGCTGAGAGAATCCTGACAACATGTCAGCTCTGGATGTGTCTGATTGTGGGGAAGCAGAGAAAGGGAAGGAGGGGGAAAATTGTGCTTTTGGATTTTTTCACAAATGAGAAAAGATTCAAGAGCAAATTTCCTAAAGTTTTAAAACTACATGAACATAATCATTTCAAAACAGAAAATGAAGAACCGTGATGAGAATGCTAATATTCAGTATTAAATTACAAAGCTATGCAGATAGGTTTAAACTGCTGTTCTAAAACCATTCCTGGCGGTGTTTCCTACTGTTATTTGTTAAAAGGAAAGTAATACATTCTTGGAATAAAACACTTGAATATATGTATATATATTCAATATAATACATATATATATATATATATATATATATACATATATTATGTACATATGGCCTAGTCTATGTACACTTTGGAGTTTGGCCTTAATTTCTAGGAACTTACATTATTTACATTAACTCTTTGCAGGTTCTTCATTTCACTAGTTTTCAAAGTTGGTATTTTTGGTATGTGTTAGTGATTTCTAAGCAGGTCCATCATTGTCAAAGTTAATTTTGAGACATTTTAGTGAGTATTGTGAAAATATTTAACCTGGTAGTATTTTTAAAAAATTCATAAAAACAAATATAAGTGGCCCAGTGTCCAGGTAGCCTTCAGCTTACTCCTTGTGGATTAACCACATGAAGCTTTTAGCTCACAGCTACTGGGTCTTTTGTGTGTTTTCCTTTTCCATTGATTTTAAAAATAATTCTACTTTTGTTTCCTTGGTATCCTATTGTTTTATGTTGAGCAGGTGACTTTTTCTGCTAATACTGTAGACTGAACTCAAGGACCTGCTCTCAAGGGAATAATTTCCCTGGAAGAGTCTCTGATCTTTTGCTTGGAGAAAATCAATACTGCTATCATCCGTCATAAGCACTCTATTACAGGATCAGGAGAGAGGTCATTTACATTTATCAGAAGTTGAAATATTTATGAAGCAATTAAAATATCTAAAAATAGACAAGTAATTATCTAACCAAGAATGTTAAGTAGGTTTAGAAGGGTTGTCCGCCTTTTGCTAAATTTGTCAGGGCCACTGTAGGGTAAAGCAGCTCAGCCTAGCACAATATGTGCCATATAAAAATTCTCAATGTGTGTATGATGGATGTGGCTGGCTGCCTAGGTGGCTGGCTAGTTTTTTGAGACAGGCAGGAAAATGAATGTGTTCATACATGTCTGCTTGTATGTGTCCATGCATATGCTTAAAAGAGCTCAGAATGATGGTCAGTGAATATTTCTCTAGACTGCATAGTTGTGGTTGTGCATTCCACTCTTTTTCTTTGAAGGAATGACTGCTTGCTTTCTTTTTTTCATTCTAGTATGAAAATTTAAACTTCACCTAAGTGATTTTTTTCTTATTTCTCTTTCCTTCCTCCACTGTCAAAAAGACTAAGAGCTTATTATTTATGAGATCGTAAAAATTGGGGCTTGTTTAGAAGCTGCAGAACTCTGGCTGCACAAAGTCACAGAAACTGTCTAATTTTAATGCACATGTTGAATGTGGCAGGTGAAAGAGAGGCTGCAGAAGATGGGGCCATTCCAGCCGATGAACATTTTCCTCAGGCAGGAGATAGACAGAATGCAGAGGGTGCTGAGCCTTGTCCGCAGCACGCTGACTGAGCTGAAGCTTGCGATTGACGGCACCATCATCATGAGCGAAAATCTGCGCGATGCACTGGATTGTATGTTTGATGCCAGAATCCCCGTTCGTTGGAAGAAAGTGCGTGTAGATCTGCTCTTATTCTGCCTAATCACTCACTGTTGGGAATTATTGTAATTGGCAAGTGGAAAGCACCAGAGACTAATTTACTTAAAATGGTCCTTTGCTTTCTGACTAATCCTTTCAGAGCCCTGTAAAGACTGAAGGTAGGAAAGGAAATTATTTAGCATCTCCAAATGTTAGGTGCTCTATGAGGCAATTTACATGCATTATTTCAATGAAGTTTCACATTTTATTGCCCTCACTTTATAGAAGTAGGTTGAAAAGATGTTGTTTTTTTCCCTGAGATCACATTTCTGTGAAGTACAAGAATCAGAATTTAAACCCAAGCTCTTCAGTTCCAAACCACTGATGTTAAAGAAGGAACTACACTTGCACGTATGTCAATATTAAAAGTTGTACCAAAAAGAAAAAGATTTTTCTCTCTTTTGTTTATCTATCATCTATCTATCTATCTATCTAATCTATCATCTACCTATTATCTATTATTTATCATCAATCTGTCATCTAGTGTATGGTGTCCATCTCAAAATAAGGTAGTTCAGCAGTATTCTTTCCAGCTGTTGGTAATTTTGCTGAAGATAGATGTGATTTTAAAGATGGAAAAGTAAAATGAATTTCTGAGTGTCTTTGTAAGAAGTACGATGAGTATATTTCCGGAGAGGACATTTGAGGGGTGAACCCTCAGTGGTGGTACCCTTCTCTCTGTGCTGTATTTATGGACATGTGCATTGTGTGCACACCCATTCTGTGAAGAGATGTAAGTGAAACTACTAAGATACATTACGGTTGAGAAAATGTACAGCGACAGAGAAGAAGATGCTTCTGTCATCTATCCTGTAATTCCTGGGAAAAATCTGAATAGGACACACGACTTCCTTTCCATTTGTCCCCAGCCATCATCTGAGGTGACCGTAGGTCCACAGAATGGGTCTTGTAAGAACTGACCAGGGCTTACTCTCCTGATCTCCACAGCCAAGATTTTATCTTTTCAACTTTACTGTGTAATGCATAGGCTCTTATCATACCTAAATTCTGGAAGGAAGAAAGTGGGGTAAAGACAGGTATAGGGTGATAGCAGTCACCTCTTTGCAACTTAAAGTTATGAATGTAGAGTGGAATCAGTCTGTACAGTGTGTACTTCCTTGTACTGGGCTCAGCTGCCTGGGAACAGGGCTGGGAGAGGTGAAATGTTGAGAATGTTCCTCGTCAGCCCTAGGCCAGGCAGCTGCCGTGGAAGGGGTGTTAGTGTTCTGGGGATGCCAAACAAAGTTTCATAAACTGGGTGTCTTGAATAATACAGATTTATTTTCTCACAGTGCTGGAGGCCCTGCATATGAGATCAAGGTGTTAGCAGGGCCACGCTTCCTTCAGAGGGACTAGAGCATGTGCTACTCTACTTTGACCTATCTTTGGGTGGCTCCAGGAATTCCTTAGCTTATGACAGAATTGGTCCACTATCTGCCTGTGTCTTAACAAGATGTCCTCTCTGTGTATGTTCATGTCATCTTCTCTCTGTGCATGTCTAACTCTGTCCAGAGTCCCCTTTTTGTAAGGACCCTGGTCATGTGGAATTAGGGGCCTACACTATTTGAATTAATGGTAATTTGATTACCACCATAAAAACATATTTCCAAAGAAGGTCACATTCTTAGATATTATGATTTAGGGTTTCAATATATCTTTTCTGGGTGAGAACAATTCAACCCACACAGGGGAGTAACAGCTAGGTTGTGGAGGCTCTTTGCAATGTAGACACTATAAGGATGGAGGATGAAGAAAGAGGAGATGGAAGAAAATGGAAAGAGGAGAAAGTGTTGGAACCAGAGTTAAAGACCACATTTAGGTCAAAGAACTGTCTTTGATCAAGTAAGTTACAAATAGGAGTTATGGGGAATTGAATGTAGAATTTGAAAGACTAGATGTGACATGTGTTGGATTGATTATTTTTGAGGACCAGATAACTAGCACTCCTCTCCGCTTTGATTCCAAAAGAGGCTGACAGGCAGTTGGGATTCTGCAGACCATTTACTGATAAAGCTGGTAGCGGGGAATATAGCTTATATCGGCTAACAAAGGAGTTTCCTAGAACAGGACCTAGAATTAGATAGATGTACTCACTATCAGATTTACAACTTCCCTAGAGCATGTAAGGTGCAGAGCTGTGCGCTCCCTGCAGGCATTTCAGTCCTAAAGGAAAAGAGGAAGAACCATGCTTCCTTACTTATATCTCCATCCTGCTGTCACTGTGACTTCACCAACTGCCTGGTTCCCACAGTAATGCCACAAACACACACTTTAGGAGCTGCTGTTATAGCCGGTCCCCACTTCTATGGACCCCTCACAAGTCAGGAAGGCCCTTAGCTCTGCTTAGTTACTCTTAGGCTGTGGGGGAAGCCTCACCGCTTGGAAACTGTGCCACCTGGTGCATGTCACCTCTCAGTTTGTCATGGAGGGTGGAAGAAAGATAGACAAGATGCATTGGGTCTAGATTGCCAGGGTCAAGAAGTGGGCCATGTCATTCCACTCCTAGTTGATGGATCAGAACAAGAGCCATGGACCCGACCTATCTGCATGGAAGGCGGGGAAGAGTAGAAGGCACATGAGATGTTTAGTAACGTGTCTCTGAGACACCTACCACTTTCTTCCCTGCTTTGATGTTGGCATAAGGAACAGACAGAGGTGCTTGGAGTGTTATGTAAATAGAGCTTTCTTCCAGGGAAGGGAATAGGAATGGGGGAAAGATACTTCTTTCAACAGGGCAGTGTTTAATGATGATGAGTTTTAAAGTGTGAATATGGGAATAGTGGAGTGAAATGGAACGGTCAGAAGGGTCACGAGGGATCAGAAGGCCATGAGATAAAAGACATTAGTGGGATGGTGATATTCCCTGCAGTGAGGAATGGAAGTAAGGAAGTGCATATACGGTTGTGAGTATGGACTGGGCTGGAGTATCTGCACGAAAATCATGTGGAACCTGAGATGCGCAATGTGGGAGAAGCTAGTCGGCTTGTTGTTGTTGTGCCTTGGTTTCCTTATGAATAAAATGGAAAAATAACATTATATTATTCTTAGCATTCTTGTGAAGATTAAATGAGCTGATATATGCAAAGTTCTTAGAATAGTGCCTGGTATATAAACAGTGCCATGTGAGTACCACACCGCTATCACCACAACCACTACTGCCACCACCACCATCCCCGCCACCATGCTGCCACCACAACCACTGTTACTACTTCAGCAGTTCCGCCCCCACCACGACTGCCACTGCCACCACCATCACCACCACCATCATCGCCGCCATTACCGCCACCGTTAGCGCTGTTAGCACCACGGTTAGCATCAGCGCCTCTACCGTCGTTACCGCCATCACTGCCACAGTCTCTGCCTCCACCACCGCGCCCACCGCAGTTACCACAGCTGTCACCAACACCACCTCTATCTCCACCCCATCGTCTACCACTCTTACCACCACTGCCAGCATCGTGATTGCTTGGGAGATGGAATGAAAGAGTAAACCAGGATGAGTAAGAGGGAGTGGACGTTAGGTGACAGAAACAAAAAGTGGTAAGGACTGTATGTTCAGATGGCATGAGACACAGAGGGAGAGAAGGATAAAAAAAGATGACTTGATGATGACAGTCAAAAACGACAAGGATGTCTGGCCCTCCATGGCTTTGAAGGCATGCCGTGTCAGGGAAGCGGCAGCCTACATTCCCAGAAGGCGGGAACAGGAGCAGTCTGTGCCAGGGTAAACAGACTTCGCTTAAGAGAAGGAATGGAGGGAATATTAATGGAAGGGGTGGAGGATCTTAGAGGAGTTTTCTGCTTGTGTCCCTGGAGATGCTAAAGTAGAATGGACAGGCTTGGGTGAGGAAAAGGGCCAGGGCTTGGGCCAAATGGGGGATTTGGAGACAGGGCAGCATGTAGAAATGGAATCGAGGCATTGGGATTTCTGGGGGCTTGGCCTTTGTAGATGATTTGGGTGAACAGAATGGCAAAACACGATGAGATTACAATTTACACTATCTTAGAAAAGACTTGTTTAGTGCTATGCTCAGATACCTGCCCCAGGGCTTTGAAGCACTCCAAAGCAGTTGGCTTTTAGGCAGCCTATAG
Source organism: Dinomys branickii (assembly GCA_004027595.1). NCBI lineage: Eukaryota > Metazoa > Chordata > Mammalia > Rodentia > Dinomyidae > Dinomys > Dinomys branickii. The sequence goes on from PVLD010003995.1 coordinate 24,942, forward strand.
AATCCGAGGCCTATTCTTGTTTTATTCATCTTATTTGATGAGTGTACTGTCTATCCCTCTAGTAACATAGTTTAGAAAAAATCTCAGCCTCTACCAGATCACTTTATTTCCTTCTTACCTCAATAAATTAATTGGCAAGGCTGAAGTGTTTTCTATCTGACATGATCTTTTTATTCAGTTCTCTTATTCTCAACTTATTATCAACCTGTAGAATCCCAGTAGTTCTTGAAGTATTGTAGGCACATTAATTCTTAAGATGTTTTAAACCCAAGTGGTAAGCCTACCCAAGTTGATCACTACATTTATTCATACATGAGATATTGCAGTTACAGTCAAATGTTATCATTTATGACTTGGAGATGCCTACCAGGCTGCTGCTGCTAAGGTTAATGACACATCCATGCCAGCTCTCATAATGAGAATCCCACAAGTGAATCCAGGGAGGAAGCTGGAGGCAGTGAGTGCAAATAATTTGTGGATAGTAGAGAGACTGTTTCCTGTTTCTTAATGACAGGAAATATTCTTGCATTCTAAAGGGACAGACATTCATGAAAATAACTTGTTTACCTCGTTAAAAATAAGTAGAGAAAGGCTGCTGTGATTTATCATGCACAGAATAAGTGTTAAAGTGTTGATGTTTTACCTTGAGAGTGATATGAGCGCATTTTTGAAAATAATGTTTCACACTGTATCTGATGAAACTATAGCTTCACAGTGATGGAATTCTATTAAACTTCATTCATAAATTGCTTTGCTTCCTTGTTAGCTGAATTGGTGATGAGTGTATTGGTGTGTACTGGTAGTTGGAAGGTGATTCTCTTGGCTCAGCCATCTTGGACAGCTGTGTGAACACGTGGTGATTTGTTGATTCTAACATATCTGCGTATCATTAAGGAGAAAGAACACTTTGAAAATCCTGCATGTCAGAACTCCATGAAAATTCATAACCTGGGACACTTTCACATTGTAAAAATGAAGTTGGTGTCTCATCGGTTTTTTTGTTTTCTTTCTTTCTCTGAGCATCATCAGTTTATATGGCAGCATAGACCTGTGTTAGTGAATTGTTTTAATCTGTGCATTTCAGGCATCGTGGGTTTCAAGCACCCTGGGGTTCTGGTTTACTGAACTCCTAGAAAGAAACTGCCAGTTCACCTCCTGGATTTTCAATGGCCGACCTCACTGCTTTTGGATGACAGGCTTTTTCAACTCTCAAGGATTTTTAACTGCAATGCGGCAGGTAACAGCTCTGATTTGCACTGGCTGTGCTATCATAATTCTCCTCTTCAAGTTTTCTGTTTTCATTAGAGTTTTAAAAAATATAAGGTAGACAGTGGCTGCCTCTTTTTGGTACTAGCTGATATATGGGCCTGAACATAAATGCAACTATTTATTCCCAGGCTGCAAGCTTGAATTACAAATTACTTGCTATTTTTGTAAAGGTAGAACTAATTAAATTAGGAAGGACATGGTTATGATGAAAGAATTTTAGAAATTCTTTAAAATACTATTCTATTTTTTCATTTAGGATAATTTGAGCTAAACTTTCATCACTGTTATTTATGAAGACAAACTTCTAACTGTTCCCTTCATCTTTTGCTGGCCTGGATAGGAAATAACTCGGGCCAACAAAGGCTGGGCTCTGGACAATACAGTACTTTGCAACGAAGTCACCAAGTGGATGAAGGGCGATATCTCCGCCCCTCCCTCGGAGGGTGTCTATGTGTATGGCCTGTATCTGGAGGGTGCTGGCTGGGACAAGAGGAACATGAGGCTCACTGAATCGAAACCCAAAGTGCTCTTTGAGTTGATGCCTGTCATAAGGATTTATGCAGAAAACAGCAGTAAGTTGTCCTGTCAATTTGGTGGAGGCGGGCATTGTTGGATTAGAGGACCTTGGAAACACAGACGCCATTGTTTTTGTTATCATGTAACAGGGACTTCATTATTTTTATCAACTGTATATTTACACCTATATTTAGTGAGTGCCTGTTGGCTTCTGGATGTATTCTTGAGTGGTAATTGGGAAAATTCTAGACACCACTTACTTATCTGATAAAACAGTAATACATGGATACTCATGAAGGAATCAGAGATATCAGGTGTGATTGAAAAATACAGTTGATATTTAACTAAAACATTATTACGCGAAAAGACACATTGTCATGAATTCCCTTCAAAAAATTTCTCAGTTTGAACACACACAAGGCGTCATTCTCACCAATTTCTGAAGTAATTCTGGAAATCCTTTTGTGAGTGTCTTTACAAGTTGTGACAAAAAATACGGGGAATGGTGCCATTGAATGTCACTGAGCAGAAAGGCAGGCTCCTGAAAACACGGTGGGTGTAGCTCATCCACTTTGTTCACTGGATCCAACATGTGAGGCTTCTGGCTCTTCCCCAAAGTCAAGATGGCAGTGAAGGATCAATGTTTTCAGTGATTCAGAACGTGAAAGCAGCCACAACAGCACAGCTAAACACACTCAGTGGAGGACTTCCTGAGCTGCGTCAGAAATCACCAAGAACAACAGGACAAGTATGTTCAAAGTGAGCAAGAATATTTCAAGGGGCATTAATGGCAATATGTGTTTTACTGTAATAACATCTTAAAGAATTTACCATATTTTCATCACAACTGATATATGACCTCTAGTGAGGGAAGAAAGAAGTATTTAGCATAGCTTATTTGTGAAGGGGAGGGAGATCGGGTGACAGGGGGACCAAGAGCTCAAGGTTGGGAGCAGCAAGGCTTGTGTGGGCTTTGAAGGATGCACGAGCAGGTAGGTGGTGGTGAGCTTTCCCTGCCAGGACTGCAGAGGGCTCATATGCAGGTGGAGACCTTGCCAGTTTGAAAGTTTGAGCCAGGCTGTGAAATCCAGATCAAATTCAGAGACATTTGGCTTAATTCTAATGCTGGGCTCATATTTCAGCTCATGAATGTAATACCACTTCTAAGAAGCACACACATTAATTTTGTTTTGGCGAAATTTTCAAAGTTCTGTTTGACATGTCTAACACTATCTGGGCTATTTTCCATCGTTGGCCTGATGTTTCTGGAGGAGTTCATTATTGCATTTCACTCGGGTAACTTCCCCTCAGCAATTGCATTTTAATGCTCCAAGGAATTCACAGCCATTAAGTTATATACAGCATGATAGTGTGTCTGAAAGAAGAACTGCTTCAAAGAGCGGCATGAGTGATTTTTCTTTAAAGAAATAAAATAATCCCTCTTTAAGTGATGTTGGTATCCCTGTCTCTTAGATAAACAATAAATTTGGAGACATGAGTCAGGGAAAGAGTTTATAGTCTATAGATATTTATTTTTAAGCAGACACTTGCTGATTGTCTAGTACATACAGCTATGACCTTTAGGTCCTAAGATAGAAAGTTATGAAACTGATCTTTTCCACAGGGACTCACACTCTTGTGAGACAGACCAATAAATAGATAAATACTGAAAATATAATTGGATTAATAGTAGAATGGAGGTATGCTTAAGATACTTAGGGAGCTAGAAGGAAAACCAAAATATGCCTGGGAGGTTAGGAAGATTGCTTTTGAGATGTGGACAAGATTCAGTGTGATTGAAGTTAGAGAAAGATTTCTCTTGGCAGAGGGAAATAGCTTTAGCTCTTTTGGTCATTTAGTGACTTTTTGTTTGGCACCGACCATTTGCCAAACACCACTCTAGGGCTGGGGATGCAACAGTGGAAAAGACCAGGCAGCGTCCCTGATCTCAGTCTCAGAGTCGAAAGTGGGCTGGGTCAGAGAAGAGGGCGTGGCGTGGCCATGCAACACACCAGAGATAGTCAGGTCTTGTCACTTGCAGATTCTGTGTTTGTGAATTCACCTACACTCTAAGATTTCCCTGTAATCCCCCTGTAAACTGCAGTCATTCACAGACATCCACAGAGAAGCAAAAACAAATTGAGCTGCTTGACACACATGTCCCCAGCTCAGGCTGGACAAGGTGACACTCTGCCTTCTGATTTCAGCTCTCATACTGTAAATAAGCGCCCTTGTGGTGGGCTGTTTAGTGCTATGTTTTCTGAATTTTTCTTTGCTGACAATACTAGTTTAATGCTTAAGTGCACTCTACTGTTTCTGAGCACAAGAAGTCTTTTGTATAACTTACGGAAAACTATGTATGCTGAGTCAACTGCTTTCAGGCATGAGTTACAGAGCTATTGGATTTGAGTTCAGTATTGGTGAATCAACAACATATACTAAAAATGTGTCTTTAAATAGAAACACACATCATGCAAGGTTATGTATTAATTAGTTGATGAAAATGTTGTGACCAAAGGCTTGCAGGAGATACCCTTGCATTTCCCCTGAGAGCACAGGTTCAGTGTTTGTTAATTTGTGTTCACGGAGACTTTCTCCTGTGAGTGTAAGAATCGACTGCAAGTGAGCATGCTGCTGACTTTAGATAATTCTCTCTTCTCTCAGGAAGCACATCCTCTTATGCTAAAGTGTGAGATAATTTGGAAGCGTAGGGAGGACAGAACACTGAAGTGAATCTGAGTGATCAGAAGGGGTTGGGCTGGTATCCAGGAGCACAGGGAAGAGTGCAGAGACATGAAGTGGTAAGTCACACATGCGTAGTGTTTGGGGAAGAGAAAGGTGCGTGCAGCTGGGGAGATGAAGAAGGGCAAGGCCAGGGAGAGATGGATTCAGAGAGTGTGCCTGAGGGCGCAGTGAGTGAGGACGTTGGTGTGGTGTAGGTGAGTTGCTACCTGAACATCATGAACATATCTTTCTTTGAGAAGATGAGTTCCCACAGGAGCAAGGATGGTGAAGAAGAGGTTCTAAGAGGGAAGGAAGCCCAGGGAAAGACTACTGGAACATTCTGGCAGACGATGAAGAGCTGAAGCAGCAGCAAATTGGGGGACAGGACAAGAAGGAGGTAGAAATGATCAGTAGCTGGGACGTGAGCAAGACTTGGGTGTCCTTTAAATGAGAAGAGTGTATTAGTCAGGTTTCCCACTGGGACAAAATCCTGACACCCACAGCCTAAATGATGAGAGGCTTAATCAGGCTCATAGTTTTGGGGTTTGATTGGCTGGGTTCCAAAGCAGAAATGGCATGGTGAAAGGTAATGGCAGAAGAAATCAACACACCTCATGGTAACCAGGAAGCAGAGAGAGAAGGGAGGGGCCAAGAATCCACCCCTTTGGGTCATGTCCCTAGTGACTCATCCTCCAGTGAGGACCTAACTCCTAACAAGGGTTACCAAATAACATGAGCCTATCAAAGGATTAATCCGCTGATGAATATAGTGCTACCATTACCCAGTCATCTTCCAAAAACCCCACCTCTGAGCACGAGATTCTTGGGGGATTGTATGTCTAGATCAGCTGGTGGTGAACCTATGGCATGCATGCTACAGTGGGCTGTTGGTATCGCTGAAAGCTCTAAAAGGTTTGCCATTACTGACTAGATCATAACAAGAAGGGAGGGAGAGAACTGAAAATGGTTTCAAAGTTTTTGACTTTCTCACCTACATGAAGCCTAAGTGGGCTGTGCACTGGAGTTAAGAGATCCTTCCACATAATGCACAGCTTTGTTAAAGACAGAGGGATGGCCTCACAAAGTTGGGAGCATTTGCAGCCTGTATTGGTATAGGTTCTCCTGGCAATCATGTTCCAAGTGGGGCATGTGGCACCCAGCAGCATTCTCCACTTAAACTGAGGAGAGTTCTGCCACAGTGGAAGTAGAAAGCTGGTGCCTCACCACCACCCTGTTATAGTTAAGTTTATACAACCATTGCGGAGGAACACAACCTCTTGGTGAAATGTTTCTGATTAGAGGGGGGTAAGACAGACAGAAGAGATTATTTGTGGTTTACAGTGGGCTTGCAGACTCTGGAACACAAGTCGAGGCTTGGAGAGGAAGGAGGAGCAGTGCCCTGTGGGCATCGCTGCACCCTGGGGTCCTACAGACCCCACCTCCCAGGTCATGCTTGTGCTCTGATTTCAACACCTACTAAACCAGGGGCTTCTAAGAGGTCTTAGAACCATGAACGCAGATCAATTCTGTTTGCCTAGAGAACACTAGAGTAGGAGTAGGAGAATCTTTCAGAAAGATATGGAGCCTGAACTTGGTTTTGAACAAGATGATGTGGGGGTGCCCTGATAAATTCAGGAGAATGAGTTGATGAACTCTCAATAATAACCAGAAGAACAATGAAAAATACAAGAAAAAATTGATTTCTTTGAAATTTGTGGCATATGCCAAACATTCTCTTACACTTTCATGGAGAGATTCTTTGTCTTTCTTAAAATGACCTTGAAAAATTATTATTCATGTCTATTTTGTCTTCACTTTAGCAATAGGGTGAAGGCCAGGAAAATTCAGTGGTTTACTCATAGTTGAACAACTGGTAAGAGTGAAGCTGGAATGATTGACTCCAGATCTTGGCTGCTTCCTCTCTTCTGGCTTTTTCCAAGAGTTCAGATTTGGGATTTGGGACGCAGGGTCTGTCTAGGATGCTTGGATGTCAGCACATTTTAGATGCATGCAAAGCTTCCACATGAAGGAGGGTGGTCAGGTAGAGGTGGAAATGGGGAGAGAGAAGAGAACTGACATTTACTGAGGGGTTTATAGGTGGTTTCCATGCCATGCCTCATTTAATCTTTACAACGATTTGTTAGAGAGGCTTTAACTCAGGAAGGTTGTGTAATTTGTTCAGTGGTTTGTGGATTGACCTGGGAGAGAGACCAGTGTGTACAGCATGAAGGAAGAGGAGCCTGTGAAGCACAGAGCTGAGCGTCAGAGCGGGAACACAGGTTCTCAGCACACTTCTTGGCCCAAAGTGATGCTTAGTACTTTTTCACTGAAAGCAAAAGGACAAATGTCCAGCAGAGTTTAGACCAGCATCCTGCCTGCGGTTCTGAAGTGTTGGTTCTTGGTGGGTAGAGGATGAAAGTCCTGAGCAGTGGTTATTTTACAGAAAAATGTTCTTTTACTCTAAAATAATACTTTAGAAATTTTAATTTATCCTATCAGTGCATCTAGTTAGCATGATGTAGAAATGTTTCCCTTATCAAATGAAAGAAAAATCTTTCTCACATTTGGATATAGGTGTTACTTTTCTTTCCTTATGACTATGAGAATAAAAATCTATGGCAATTTGACATTGAATGTCTCAGCAATAATTTCATAATACAGGCAATTCCTTATTATTTAAGAACAGATTTTTATAGCATAGTTGTACTCATCCTGCTGGGCATTAGCCAGTAGTGATACTCATTAGCAGCAGGTAAATGAGAAAATAAAATAAGCAAAGGAAAATCAGATAATTTCAAAATATTAAAAAGAAAAACTTTAGATCTTGGTGGTTTCAGTAGAAGTTGCTGGAAGCTTGTTTTGCAGAGTAGCTTTGCTGTCAAACAGATGTGCATTTAGGGGTGGGAAACTAACATTCTTATTACCCTTTTTGTAATGTGCATTTAATTTTGATAACTGAATAAGGTTCTAACTGATATAAAGAGATGTAGCATTATGAATAACCAAAGATATTCCAGTGCAGCATTTTAAAATTAGAACTCATGTAGTTAATAGTTCTTGCATTAGTATGAAAGGCAGTTTCTCTCTTTAAGTACAGTCATTATTGACATTGAGATATAGGAACGATTTTATTTATTTTCAAAAAGAAAATCTTTAAGCATTTATTTTAACTCTAAAAATTGAGTAATATACCCTTAAATATTTAAATTCATGGCTCCCATTTGAACATCATAGAAAAATTACTAAAACTGGACTAAATTTACTAAGAGTGTTAAGTCACACACACAGAGAAGGAAAAGAAGGAAACTGAACAGAGGCAGCTACAGAAAAGCAAGGTCTCTTTGCAGATTTAATATATAGATGGAGTGAAGATTCTAAGTAGACTTCAGAGCTGTAGCAGGAAATAGCTACAGGAAAACTTCACTGGGACATTTAGAGGGACAAGACTTGACTCTCTGGTTGTTAAGTAGGGTACAGAGAGGTCTCAAGGTCCCTGGTGCTCATAGGGTTCTTGGTAGGGAAAAATGTGTCTAAGAATGACCTATGATTCAGTCTAACCCAGGTCTGTGAAGTCATAGGAACGAGTCTGGGGAGTTTGTCTTACTGAATGGTAAGTGTGTAAATATCTTCCCACGGAAGTGTGTATGTATGCACATTTGTGTATGTGTGAGGAGAGAGAGAGAGAGAGAGAGAGAGAGAGAGAGAGAGAGAGAGAGAGAGGGAGAGGGAGAGAGAGAGGGAGGAGCAAATAATGTGTCACATATTAGGAATCTACTGCACCACAGACACTGTGTTTTGAAGAGCATTCACATATATTACCTTATTTAATATTTACAGCAACTCTGAAAAGTTGTCATTTCCATTTTTCAGACAGGGAAATGAATGTTTACCAGTATTAGGTAATTTGCCAATGACTCCTGGCTACCAAGCGACAAAAAGCTGGTATCAACATCACATTTGTCTGTTGCGATGACAGACAGAGTTCTGGGAGCCCCAGTGGCTGGGGATCTATTTATTCTTGCAGGGAGGGGCCCTCTCGAGCCAGGGCGAAGCTTGAAATGGAGACCAGCCTCAACCTGAGGGCAGTGCCTCTTGTGATGACGTCACAAGTACGTTTTCCTCAGGCACGTGGTGACTGAGACTATAAGTAGGGGCACCGGTTTAAGATTAAAAGAAATATGCATGTAAAAATGGAGGTCTAGTAATTTAAATGTTTTATAGCAGGGAGGTTAAATTAAAGAATGATTTAAAGTTACTTAGAGACACTATGTGACTTGGTTACTTTGGATATTAGAAGAAAGGACTGTAATGTATATTAATGTGTAAATTTAAAAATGTGTGATAGATGTGCCACATAGTTAGGAAATTAAATTCTCCCACTGTGTTTTATTAAAACATTGAGGGGACTAGAGTGCAGAGCGCACCAGTTTCCCCAACCTCTTTTATCTTTTATCCTTTGGAACCCTGAGGTTTTACACATCTAGCTGATTTGTTCTGCCTCGCTAGCATGCTTATTTTTCTCTTCAGAGTTGTCTGTCTAAGCAGGGAAACATTTGCAGATGATCTGCTTAAGTGGTTAGTCACTGTGAATTTACGTTTTCAGGGGCTTCCTCATCCTGTTACAGATGAGGCTGACTGCTGTGAGTTGGCATGGGCCCCTTCAGCTCTGAAGCAATTAAAAAATAAATAAAATTAGATAAATATTTTCAGAGAATTATTTTACCTACATATTAAAAAGAATGCTCCTAAAAGTAATTCCAGTTTTCTTTTGGGATTAAAATTCAAGTAATCAGTGTTTCAGAAGATATCATTATTATAATTATCATTAGGTTCAGATGTAGGTCTGTAATCACTTCAGAATTTATAAAATGGATGTTAATCAAATTTTCTATACGAAGAACAATTAGTTATGTATTATGTGCTTATCAGCCCTAAGGTTAAGGGATTTTTAAATATATCACAGTCTAGTTAGCATTCTGTGATTCATTGTCATCTATTTGATGAGAATTTTTTGTACATATAAGATTAGTATTACTAGTGATATCATCATAGTAACTGAAATAAGTAACTTCCAAACTTAAGAATTAGATGTTATAATATTTTAGGCTGCTTCTAATGATTAATTTTATGGAGTTAAATAAGTACAGAGTTAAGATACTGCAAAATAGCTTGACTTCATTGTTTTAGGACAGGATTTCTCAGTCTTGATACTATTGATATCTTCAGTCTGGATTACTCTTTGTTGGGGAATGTATCCTATTTATTACAGATGTTGACAGAATCCTATAATAAATACAGTAAATACTAGCTGTGATAGCCAGAAATATCCCAGATGTTAGTAAATATCTTCTAAGGGTAGAATCACTCCAGTTAAAAGTGACTACTTTATAATCTTTACTTTATATTGAAAATTATGTGTAATATTATCTTACTCAAATATTTAACTTCTTACCATAAAATTAAATTTATAGTAGATATATAGAAACATCTGGCACAATGGATCAAAGGTTCTATTGGGTCATATAATGAGGATTTAACTTCTGACAGTGGCTTGCTTTTGTCATTTGCTAGAAAAAATATGGAGCAGATTAGTCTCGGGGATAAATTCAGTAACTGTGATGTATTAAGAACATTTGCAAAGTTGCCGTCTCCATGTTTAGTGCCCAGATTAGTTCCACTAATTCACCGAAACAGTTATTGCCTTAGTTAAATATGGTTTCATCCCAAGAGTTACATGAGAGTCATTTATAATACTGTGTGCGCCTTGCAGAGAAGTGTAAGGGCACAGCCAAAACGTCGGTCCTGAAAAGAACCGACATCCTGGAAGAGACTATAAGAGAAGATGCAACTTCCTGAGATGGGCATTGGGAGACATGCAGATAAGGATGGGCCGGGTGGGTTTCACAGGAAGCTAAGGCAGCCTAAATGTCTAGGCTCTACGCAGACACTTTCCAAAACCCAAGTTGGAATTTGTACATTTTCCCCACATGAGCTTTGTAAGTCTAAGGGCCCACAGAAGCGAGTGTGGGGTGTCCGGGGCTGGAGCGATGGAGCCCAGGGGAGGTGTGGATACCATACGGCATTCATGGAGGACGGACACCTGAGGGTGTGTTCACTGCTTGGGTGGTTGCGCAAACCGCACCTACTCTTCCCCAGAAAGGAAAAATTAAGCATCAAGGAGGTGCACCGTTCCATCTGGTGCTGCTTCTCGGGGGTTTTATAGCTCTCTTCATCCGTGGAACATTTACACCTGGGTTGCTTGGGGGCACCCCATGTCCTGAGATTTAAATATGATAGGGACAGCACAAGGATGAGATTTATAATAATAATGACGACGAGGATGGTGATGATGAAGTAATGCCCAGTGGTGCTGGGTATCAGATTAAAAGTTCTGTGTGCACAAAACGTGGTGAGGAGGTCAAGGAGAACGGGTGGAGGCGACTGCTGAGTGAGCAGGCAGAAAGAGAATGAAGAAGCATGTGGGCGGGCATCGCTGTCAGGGTTCCAGGGTGAGGGGCCAGCAGGCTCTCCCTCAGATTGCCCGGGGCCTCACCACACCCAGTGTGATGTCTGCTTCACGTGTAGGGGTTGGGCGGCCTCAGCAGGAATGCTGCTCATTCTCCTAAACATACCTCTCCGCGGTATGACTTTCAGAATTCATGATCTTGGCTCTTCATTCTCTCTGAGATGCTCAGGTTAGAAATTGGTCAAATTCCTCTCTCTTGTGATTTTTGTTTTGTTTTGTTTTGTAGCCCTAAGAGATCCTCGGTTTTACTCGTGCCCCATTTACAAGAAGCCAGTTCGAACGAACTTGAACTACATCGCTGCTGTGGACCTCAGGACAGCGCAGGCCCCGGAACACTGGGTGCTGCGTGGGGTGGCCCTTCTCTGTGACGTCAAGTAACAGTGCACCACACCCGCTACTTTGGAAAACGCAAGCTCTGAGTTCCTACAGCCTTTATTTGTCTACGCGTGCTGAGCAGTGCGTAAGACAGGTTGCTTGTGCTTGTGCAATTGACGAGTAGTGTAGTTTTCTCTACTGTCTAGCTGGATGTTTAATCACATTTTACCTGTTCCATCATTAGTGAGCAACATCTGGGTTTGTTGAAAAGATGTTTAGTGATTTAAAAGTAAACTGTACAACTTCCTAATGAAGCATGGCCTTCAAATAGGCAATAATTCATTTTCTTCTTCACTTTGAAGATCAGTTAGGTTAAGCAGATGTGGCCTTCCCTTGAAGGGGTTATTCCGTGAATGTGCTTCTGGTGAGAGCCACATTCTCCGAGGTAACTCGATGTTAATGTGAGGTAAAGGCAGGCTTCTGCTGATTTTGCTTTTATTGTCTTTTGGATTCAAATCAGGTTGAGATTTATTTTCAAGGCTTTAAGAAACCTATAAAAAAAGATCTTTTGAAAACTGGAAGGAAATAGAAAAAGGGGTTAAGGATATAAATAGCTCATTCATATAACCTACAGAATGAACATATAGAATAATGAGAAATCCCAGTTATGATTATTACTGAGATACTAATTGATATAGTAAAACTAACTGAAAAAGAATCATAGTGCAGTGTCTATAAAAATGATACAGTTGATTTATGAGGATTGTGATAAATCAATTATATTATTTTGAAAACCAAATAATGAAAATGTGGACTTAATACAAAGCAATAAAAGATTATTTGTAAATGCCTGAACTGTAGTTGTTGTTTATGGGAGGGAGGCAGTCATCGGCATTCAGTATTCAGAAAGAAGCATGCAAAATTGGATTTTTATCAAATAATTTGGAGAGGTATAATTTATATAATTTTGTGACACATACCTGTTAATAAGCATGTGCAGGTCTCAGAGACCCAAAGCACAGAAAGGACACCATGGAAGAGACTAGAAAATTTTAAGAACGAATTTAGCACAGAATGTGGCTGAAATAGCAATGACCCTGTGAAGCTCCTTTTTTATTGTAATTTTCATTTTATTTGTTTTCCAATTTTTCAAATTTTTTGTTACTGGGAATCAAACTCGGGACCTTGTGCTTCCCAGGCAGGCACTGTGCCACTGAGCTGTACCCCTGGCCTCAATTTTTATATTTTTATTGGTACCCTTTTGCAGTGCGTAGTGACTACATTCTGCATGGGGAGTTGGTCCCTGTACATAACATGTCTTAATTCCTTTCTTTCTTTTCCTCTTCCACTCTTCTCCCGCCCCACCTCCAGCTCTGCATCCCTTTCCCTTATGTGAGACACCTTCCTCCCTATTTCTTATACTCTGTCTTTTACTGTGCTCTTCACTCCTGAGTTGCTCATATAAGGGAAGTCACCTCACCAGTGCCCCAGCTCACCCCGCTGAAAGATGCTCAGGATTTGGGTGTCAGGTGGACAAGGAGGTGTAATCGGCTGAGTCAGTAACATGAGGGAGAGTTCTTGACTGCCCTGGACTCAAGAAGCACAACAAGGGGGTCTGTTGCTACTGGAGAGTGAGAGAGCGTTCTTTTCCATGTATCTTGTACCTCAATGCTGGCCTATGAAAAACTGGTTATTTTACACCTGCTGTGCATCAGGCACTGTGCTGCACTGGTGGTTCAGTGGAGAAGAGAACATTGCCACAGTGCCTGATCTCATGGCATTCACCTAGGAGGAGTAGATGCAGAAAATAAGCAATTATTCAGGTACAGAGTTGTGTCATCTTTCAATTTGTGAATGTATGGCAGGGCGTACTTGGGATATGTGAAATGATACCAAGATTGTGAGTTAAAAGCTATTAGAGAAAAAATTCGATGCCATGAGCGAGAAACAACAGGGGAGACAGTGGTGTTCCAGTTACATTGTGGATGAGCAGACAGAAGCCACCCGTCATTTCCTTTTTTATTTGTATTTGCTCTGCGTATCTACGTATGTATGTACGTATGTATCTATCTCTATCATCTGTCTACCTGTTATCTATCTATCGTCTACCTAATCATATCTATCAATCACCTATGTATCTATCACCTAACACCTATAGGTCTGTGATCTATCTGTCTAATCTCTATCATCTATCTTTATCCACCTATCTCCTCTGTCTGTCATCTATCTATCTATGATCTACCTATCAATCATCATCTGTCATTCTATTTTTTCCTGTGTGCTGGAAACAAGTCTGAGAGCCTCATGCATGCTAGGTAAGTGCTCTGTCGCAGATACATCTACAGTCTCACAGTTTTTAAAACCAAGCCCACAAAATTTAACAATGGTGAAGTGTTCCTCTGGGTGGTACAGATATCTTGCATGGTGTGTATTGTTGTCTGGATTTTTCTGTTCAAGAATTGAGACAAAAAGGGAAGGCTTGACTCATTGAAAGCGGCCCTCTTCTGTGTACAGCATACATCATTTTTTTTTAATAGAAACTTACCTCAGCTTTCTTTGAACTTCCTTTTCAGAAAACGTTGGCAAAGAGTAAACCAACTTAGCATCAGCAAGGACATGGCCCCATCAGGGGACCGAGTGGTGTGACGGTCCAGATGTTCTTGAGTAGCATCTTTACTCAGGATGCTGTTTGCCTGCAGAGGTCTAATTTGATTGGGCCATAAGGAAAGACAGTTTCGAGGAGGTGACCTCTAAATCTAAACCTGGAGAAGATGGGAGGCATCTCAGGCCCATGTGTCCTGGGACCTTGCCTCTTGCTCCCTTAAGGGGGAAAGGGAGGACTGGGTTTGAAAGAAGAGTGACAGGAAAACCTGGCCTGGAGTAGGGGCAAGGAGAGTGCTTTTCCAATGACATGTCACACCTGGTTATGATAGTAGATGATACAGGGCACTGGTTGATGGAAACCGGGCGTCTAGGTCATTAGCATGAGGAGTGTTTAAGGCCATTTGCAGTGGAAAAATCACATGGTAATGAACTCAATATCAGGAGGCATGGTGAGACAACCACAAATTTTATAGTTAAGTAGCTTGAGTGGTTTGCAGGAAAAAATGGAAACATAGAGATGAGGTAGGAAAGAAGGGACAAGAGGGGTGGACAGAAGTGTCCTGAGTACAGTGCAGTAGTGGCTGAATACAGCTTCAAGTTTCTTTTCCTTACAGACTATTAGAATTCGCTTAGCAACCGTAACCCTGGCAGAACAAGACAATGAGTTAATCTTGGGACTCCTCAAATGAGAAATTTAAAATGCATTTCTTATCCTCTGGATTTTGAAAATTCGTTATGGAATGACACTATTATGAACTAAGATGATTTTAATTTCTTGAAGGATTTAGTCTGAGGTCTTATAAAAATTGTATCTATTCCTCCTTGTTAGAAACACCAAGAAAACCACTGCGAATTTGCTTAATGAATATGTTTTCTATGCTGTCTTTGTGCCTTCTCTGATTTAGGACTCCATTTAGTTTTCCAAGGCCCTAGATTTACAGGCATGCTTAATTGTTTCCAAGTTGGAGTTTATGTTGGTGGGTGCAAAGCCAAGACTGGGAGCCTTGTCCTCTCTTTAATTTGCATGCTAAATTGTATTTTGCATTGGGCAATATATTACTGCTCCTTGCTGTGTGTCTTGTGGGTAGAGCCAATACATATTGTGCAGTATGGTGCTATGGCCTGTTCTAGTAATGTTTTATGATTACCATAATACTTTCCTCATTTATTTCTTAGCTTAGGTTAATAGGCAAAACATTCATATCAAGTGTGATCAAAGGCAGACTTGCCCAGAAAACCAATTAAATTTTCTCCAATACTTTGTACAGGAGTCAGTTTTAATATGGCCACATAGTGTGTTCGTTCTGAATGGTTGAGAAGGGAGGAAGATTAAATGTGATGAAGGACACTGAAGATGCTACCTGGAAAGTTGCAGAATGGAGAGACCTGTGAAGGATTATGCATCAAAACCTGAGCATGTAGCTGATATTCAAAATACCTCCATACTGCCAAGCACAGTTTAAAATTCACTCCTGAGCTTCATCTTGCTCAGCGCAGCCAGAGGTGGTGCACCCATTTATCATTTATTTATGCAAATAGATTAAGCAAATCCCAAGAGACCTTAGAAAAAGACCTTATAAACCATTTTAATGTTTTACCATACATCTTAATGTTTTACTGCCATTTGCATGTATCAGTGAAACTTTTTGCTAATTTAGCAAGCAGTGAAAATATTTTCAGTGTTTCAGGAACATAGAAATTTCTATTGTTCATATTTTATGTCCTGTGAAACATTATACCACTGACACCAAAGATTTATATGGTGTAAATGAGGGGCTTTTTAAAGGTGAGCACTGTAAGTTGAATCTTGTTCTTAGAGAATGAAACAAAATTCAGTTATTTTGCTCAGAAATATTGAACATTAGCTAGAGAAAATAGTTAATGTATATTTCTATTTTTTCTTTAGTCTGCTTTGATTTATTTTTGTCATTTGTTTTTCTAACCTATTTTCCCTGGACAGTAAGTCTAATAAGAGTCTTCTGTGGAAAAAATCCCAGAATATACTATTTGACCCATAATTGATATGAGGATGGGTAATTCACTGATGAATTTGGACGAGTGTAGAATAGTAAGAGAACTTTTCTAAATTGATGTGTGGAGTATGAATTGTCAGTGTAAAAACAGTCAGAGAGAGATTGGATATGTACCATTGTGAACTGTGTGCATGTTATATTCAAAGCCATTGAGGCAACAGCAAGTTTTAAAGACAGAAATGAGAAGGGTTACCTAATGTATTTTGAAACTTTTGCGCCCAGTGATTAAATAAGGCTGATATCAGTATGAGGTTGAGCAGAGTTGTCGGGCAGACATCTGCAGAAGTTTTGTATAAGGTCATGTTAGATAGGTAAGATGCTAAAGTTCTATTAGACACTTTTGTGATAGTTGCTATCAAACAATTAGAATGGAGAACTCTTTTCTCATAAACTTTCAGCTTTGTTGTTGAGGTTGACACAAGTGACTTCATTTTGGTTCTAATGAACTTTCAGAGAATTATAACAAATTCTACTTGTTTTGTAAACAAAGTTACTATTTTGATTTCTGTAAACACTGACATATTTGAATTTAGAGGTAAGCATAATGATGACAATACAAAATATGTTCTAAAATCAGTGACTTTGTGTGTGGACACAAATTCACTCGTTTATTTTAGGGAGAATTACATCTCTGTGTTATAATATATGAGGAAGTAGTTTTATCTGAATGGAAAAAGACTGTAGGACATCATTGGCAATTAAATAGATTTTGACAATATAGTTTCATGTGAACTTCTTCAAAATTTATAGCAATATATCTACTGGGAAATATACTACACTGGAGGAGTGTACATGGTTTATAGTGCACATTTGTAACTTGGTACTCTGACATCCACCGGATTACACCAGAATACAGTCCATGGGTCCCTCCTGTGGGAGAGTGGTCTATTGTTAAGATTTAGAATTTAGGAATCTGCAGGTTTTCAGATGGATACCAGGGCACTTTTCAGGATTATACGTACTGGGACAAACCTGTGCCAAATTGTGAAATCCTCACATTTCATGTTTGTATGAAGACCTTTGCCTTTACCTCCTTGCCATTTTCAGTTGCATCCTGGGCTCCCAGCAAGTTGAACTGCTAGTGTTACAAAGATGAGAATCTGTTGGAAAATCTGAATATAAGACTGGACTTGGCTTACTATGTCTTACTGGCCTAGTCTCTTCCTTTGTATTTTGGAAAACAGAATTTTCACAGAAGCATATTTTGAATATTCGGGGGGTGAGTTTGATTCAGTATTATAGGTTGTCTTTTAAATTTAACTCACATCTTACACAGAACAAAGCATCTCTCACATAAAATCACCACTGAGGCTTCAGATCAAATCCATTTTGTCCTAATTGAACACTTATTGATAATATTTTCCTATAAATGAAAAGTGTAGGAATACCAAAACTCAGTAGTACCCAGAACATAACTGTCAACCCAGAATCTGCTTGCCTAATCAGTCAATCTATTTAGTCTCATTGTTTAGGTTCCCAGTGTGCTCACTAAAGGTTCTGTTAACTATGAACACCTTTACATATAATCCTGACACTAGTCCTTCACACAGAGGCTGCTCTGTAACTAAATGTGTGTGGGTGAAAGACATTTAGGGTTCTGATGCTACCGCACTCTTTTCACTCTCCCATTTGAAGCCCTTACTGCTCTGTTTGGGGTTCTTTTTCCTCCATCTATTATCTACTTGACCAGCTCAAGTCGCCTGATGGTGGTTTCTGTCATCTAGAGCCAGAATGAGTTCTCATCCCCATATCTATGGCTGGTTAGGAACTGGCTGCTCAGCAGGATGTGAGTGGCAAGCAGAGCAAGTGAAGCTTCATCTCTGTTTAGAGCTGCTTCGCATTACCACCAGCATTACTGCCTGAGCTCTACTTCCTGTCAGATCAGTGGCAGCATTAGCTTCTTATAGGAGTGCAAACTTTACTGTGAACTGTGCAAGTTAGAGATCTATATTGTGTGCTCCTTATGAGAATCTAATGCCTGAGGTGGAGCTGGGGCAGTGATGCTAACACTGGGGGGCAGCTACAAATACGGATTCACATTAGCAGAGAGGTTGGCTTCCAAATAGTGCTTCAATCTTCCTGAAACCTTCTCCTCATTGTCCCTCCTTATTGGTGGAAAAACTGTTTTCTGCAAAGCTGGTCTGGTCCCTGGTGCCAAATATGTAGGGACTGCTAGCTCCTGCAGTGCACAGAGAAAGGCTCTTGAGTATCTCACATAGATAAACTTCCTTCTTTTCTCAGAAACATTTCTGATCAACTTTTTCTGACTACTGTGATACTGACAGGTAGTAAGGCAACCCAAGAAAAAGAAACATTTAGAGCCTACAGACTTGTTTACCTTTCAATCTATCACTCTCTAGCTGGGTAAATTTGGGAAAGTTGATTATTGCTTGTGAAACATTGTTTCCTTATTGGCAAAATGAGATACACTACACCATCTTTGTGAAGTAGTTGTAATGAACAATAGAATCAAATAATTGGAAAGGCTTAGGATGAAGGAGTGCTCAGCCAGGGTGAGTTCCTTTCCTCCTATCCATTACAGGTCGGCGTGTGTGGCAGAGAGATCACAGGCTGTCATCATCAGCTATGAGGACACATCTTTAGAGGGAGCAGACTAGGTGACCAGTAGTACTGTAGCTATAAGGTTGTGTCTATCCAACATTCATACATTGCAACCTAGTCCTCAGTGTGATGGGTTTTTGGAAGGTGATTAAGCCGTGAATGCCAGAACTGCATGAAACAGATTAGTGAGCTCATCAAAGAGGGTTAGAGGAGAGTCCTTGTCTATTCTACTACTTGAGGCTGCAGAGGGAAGTTGAATGTCATGAGCCAGGAAGTGAACCCTCACCAGACAGCAACTCTGCTGGCATCTTGATGTTGGATTTCCCAGCCTACAGAGCTTAAGAAATAAATGTTACTTTGTTTAAGCCAACCGGTTGTGGTGTTTGGTTATAGCATTCAGAGTGGACAAAGACAAGTAGGTAGGGTCCCTCTACTTCTGTGTGTGCACCAGGCCTAGCTTTACCTCTTCCGGTGCTGTTTCTCCTCTTCCATTTAGGTGGTAACTAATGTCTTAGGGCTCTTGTTGTCTTTGCTTTGTTGACCGCACCACATTTGTAAGTCAACTGCAAAGTAAAGTGTAAAACCTCTGTAATTTCTCTCAGCATGGTGTGTATAAATACACTAAGTATATATAATAATTTGCCATTCAACACTAATGTCTGATGCTGACTTTCACACCATAGGTCATCAAATGATATTGCTTTCCCTCTGAGCTCCTTTACGCTAACAAAATCAGTTGTTATTTTATTCACAAACTAGTGACCATTCATAGGAGGTGACAAAAGGGAGAAGACAAATAATAGAGACTAGGTTACAATCAAAGCACTTATTTATTATAAAACTTAATTAAAATGACTCTTAACTTTGGCTGTACATTAGAATCCTTTTGGAGAGATTTAAAAAATATTGTTAGTTAAGTCCCCACTACAATCTAATTAAGTCAAAATACCTGTAGAGGAGCCTGGACAGGGGCCAGTGCATCTTGTTAAAATGCCAGAGCTGATAACCACTTTTTTATTGGATTGATCAGTTGGTATTATTAAACCACACATCAATACAGCAACTGGAAAACATTTTAGGTTAAAAATCTTAGAGCAGTTATATAAATAGAGTTGAGGTGCCCAAAACTACTTTTTAGAAAGAGAGCCGTACTGCGATGCCTCAGCATTCCAGACTCCTCAGCAATCTCTTTTATTATTCCTCAGTTTTCAAATCTTTATTGTCAAATATCATTGCTGAATCCTGTTGCCTTATCAAACCATGAAACTGACAGTTTCTCTTCAGCTGCTATTTAAACATGCGCTGGAGTGCTTGCTCTGTATTAGAGATACAGCGTGATGTGCTATAACAGCATGCTTAAAACTTTAGCATGCTGGGAATCACAGAGGGGTCTTGTTGTAAGTGCAGCTTTTCAGTATCTGATCTTCACCACAAAATCACAGGTGGGCCCAAGATTGCATTTCTAGAAAGCTCCTAAATGGTGCCAGTGCTGCTGAGGAGACAGTATTACATCATGTTTCTTCATGAATTTTGACACTATTTCTTGATACATACATGTTGATTATGTCTTTGTGGTGAATTATCCTCTTTGTTATTCTGTAATATTTCCTTTATTCTCAATGATATTCCTTCTAATGTTTCTTGGTTTAGAATTAATATAGTCACTCTGGATGTCTTTTGACTGATTTTTTCATTTTACTATTTACTTTTTTAAATCTCCCAGGTCATCTATGCCTTTGTTTTTAATGTGAGTTTGGCCTTTGCATTTTAATATGCTCAGACAACCTCTATGTTTTCATGTGGGGGTACAGGCCATTTACATTACATATTATTATTGATATACTTTGATATAAACGTATCATCTAGCTCAATATTTTCTGTATCTTTTCTTTGCTTCTTTCTCTTTTTTTCTGTTTGCTTTTGAATTATTATTTATGATTCCATTTCTCTAGTATTGACTTCATATAGCAAATCAATTTATTTTTAATTCATTTTATAGGCTGCAGGTTGTGACCAAAAGAGCCTTGAAGTTGCTGAGGTGTCTTTTCTTAGAGCATTTCTTTCACAAAGCTTGTGACTGTAAATTTTCTCTGCCTCTTTGCCATGCAAATCTTTCTCAGCAACCCCTGTGTATATGTATTAATCCCCTGCAATGAATTCATTTATTGTGTATCACAAATGCAGACTAATAAAACATTTTAAAATCAAATAACACTGAATTTTAAAAAAAGAAGTATAATAAAGAAAGAGAGCTGCTACCTCCTAGTATCTGTAGGAGGATATGAGCCTGACTTTGACAACTGAGAGTGACCAGCCCACCCCTGATGTCCTCCAGTGCATGGCCATGGCTCACCCCAGCATCCAAAACTCCTCCTGCCTTCTGGGTAAGCAGAGTTGGGTACGTCACTGTCTCGTTGCAACAGTCTTGAATAAAGTCTTCCTCATTGTTTTTACAAAGCATCTGCTACAATCTTTCTTTCCAAAGACTCACAATATACATCTCTTTATCAGAGTAAATGGTTGTATGTTATCACTTTAGATATAAGAACCGAGCAAGAGCACCTCCCTCTTGTTCTTTCCACTCTTTGATCTTTCATTTTCTTTTTATGTGTTATAAACTCCATAATATGCTGTAATTATTTTTGTGATAGTTACCCTTTAGAGTGATTAAAATAATACATTTTACATTTGCCTTAATTTTTCCTTTTCCTTCATTCTTCAGTTCTTTGTGTAGGTCTGAGTTTGCATCTGCTGTCATCTATGTTTGCTCTGAGAACCTTTTGAACATTTCTTGAAGAACGCTTCTGTTGGAATGTTCCAAGAAATGCCTTTATACCACCTTAATTTTTGGTAGGTATATTTGATAGCCATAGAATCCTAAAATGTCAGTTTCTCTTTGTAAGATCCCTTTGAACATATTGTTAATTTTGAATGTCAAACTATGATAACTGAAGAACTCTTTTCTCCTTCCCTTCCCGGTTCTTTCGGGGGCAACAGGCAGGTTCTTGCTCATCAAACCAGGTGCCATCAGACGTGAGGGGCCATAGACAGTTCCAGAGCTTGGGGGATAGGAACACATACTTGCTCTGGAGCCACTCTCCCCAGCCCCAGCATTAGCAGACATTTGTTGAAAAATTTTTCTGAAGATGGAAAAATAGTGTAGGTCAGTGAAGCATAGAAAAAAAAAAAAGACCTTTTTAATTTCAGATGGCTATCTAAGTATAATTTCTAGTTTATCTGGCTCTTTCTCTTTGTTAGAATAGGGACCATTTTCTTTGAAACAGTCTACATTTTATTTGAAAGATTAACTTTTTTAATTTCTTAAATTAAAATCTCATTGCTAGTGTATCATCAGTCTCTCTCTCTCTCTTTTTTTTTTTTTTTCCATGAAGGTCAGAGTCTTTAAGCAGTGGAAAAATAATTTGCTCTATAAAATGTTTAACTTTTGAGATATTAGTGATTTAGCTTGTTGGTATACTCATGCACATGTTTTAATTAAACTTTGTATTTATTTCCTACGAGAGCTGTGACATTACCAGAAAAAAATGGATTAAAACAACAAGAATATATGCTTTTACCATTCTGGGAGGCCAAAAGTCCAAAGTCAAGGTAGGGCTGTGCTTCATCCAGAAGGCAGAAGGCAGAAGGCAGAAGGCAGAAGGCAGAAGGCAGAAGGAAGAAGGCAGAATACTTCATATGTCTTCTAGGTTTTGTAGCCCTCAGGGATCCCTTGGCTCCAGATCATCCTCTCTGTCTCTTCACATCACCTAATGTCCTTCATGCATCTAGTGTCCCTCTCTCATTGTCCTAAAAAGACACTTGTGACAGGATTCAGAGCTCACCTGGCTAATCCCAGACACTCTCATATGAAAACTCTATAATAGAGTTATATAATCATAGTGTTTTTGAGGGTTAGGAGGACATACCTTCGGGTAGCCATTACTTAGAGCACTGCACCCATGCTATTGCGGCTTTACTATGACTAAACTTGCATTGAAACTGCTGTCTGCGTGGGCCGCCAGAGAGTGAGGTAGGCAGAGCATGCTAAAAGAAATGATGTCCTGTGCTTGCTTTATTTCTGGGCCTTTTATCAACAATAGTGATTACAGTGAAGCTAATTATTGAGTACTTACAATGCGTCAAGAGTAAGGCAACTTTTCAAATGCTTTGCTGTTGAGAAAATGGTCTGAGGAATTGAGATGGCCTGAAAACCAGCAGCATTGAAATTTCCTGTTACAACTGCACAATTTTTAATTGACCCACATTCAGTTAAAATTTTGAAAAGGTCCCTGGTGAGTTTCCTGAACATTAACATTTGAGAAAACTCTTCTGCGGTATTAACTTATTTAACCCTTTACCCATGTTCTATAATGCAGGTATTATTGTCAGTACCTATTTTACAGCTGAGGACCGCAAGGCTTAGAGAGTTTGGGTGACTTGTTCAAAGCCACTGGTAGCAGCGGGTAGACGCAGAGTGCACTCGAAATCTGCCTTTTCCTAGAATGTGCTGTTAAGGCTCCATTGCAACAACAAACAGAAACACCAAAAGGACACCCAGGATTTGGAGGCAGAATTATTTGACATCTGAGGGGCACTGACTAGGAATCAATTGTTCCTCAAAATGTCAGGCCTCAAAGGCCCAGGGAGGGAGGTTTTTATGAGGCTGCCAAGGGGAAGGGGTACGCAGTAGAGCACTTGCCTGTCTTTGATTGGTTCTTATAATATGCATCACAGTGACCAGCTGTGAACCACAATAATCAGCCATTTCTTGGAGACAGAAGCAACTGGAACTGCAGTAGGAAGTATTACCTGGGAAACTAAGAGACTGAAGCGTACTGCGGGGCGGGAGCTTTTTCTGTTATACCATGATGTCTTGCCTCTTCATACAATGAACAGTGGATGTTGACTCGCTGGGAATCTACTTTTCAGTGACTCTCATGGGTTTCATGAGAATTTACTAAGAGTTTACTAAGTTTCTCTAAGTTATTCATTTATTCAGCATCAGTCCTATGGGACACTCTAAAAACAACATTTCTATGTAATAGCCACTCTAGGTAAAAATCTCTAGTCTTGCTGAAGGGATTTGTTATATCATTACTTGATATAAAGAAATAAACTTTACTTGCAGAAAAGAATCTAAAATATCAATAGGACCAGGATATAAGCATAACCTCTGCTATTTGCCTTCTGTTCATCTGTATGGATGACAAATAAGCAAACAAAAACCTAACTGATAGCTGACTCTGTACTGCAAGAGGGTAGAGAACTGCTTCCTGCCCTTGAAAGGAGATCCAAGGGTTCTATCATTTACTGTCTCTTAATAACCTGTGATTACCGATTTAAATTAATTTTTAGGATGTGAGATCATGTGTGATGTCTCTGTGTGACATAGGCGTTTTCACCACTTGATCTGAACTTGGAACATTGCTTTTTTCCCCTCAAATCTTCCATTCTGAATTAAGGTCATGAATTTTTCACATTGTGTTTATTAAAAACAAAAATATACTTTGTTTTAAAAATTCATGAAGAGTGTCAGTCTTTTATTTGTACAGATTTTTTTAGACCAACTTTATGTTACAGATGGCAGTTGGAAAAAGAACCAACATTCATGAATCGGAGGTCATACCGGTGTCTCATTAATGACACAAAACTACCTAGTGTGGCAAAAACTATTGTTATTTTATGTATAAGAAAACTGAGGGTCACATCAGTTAGCCTGGCCAGGGACAGAGCCAAGGAAATGGTGTCACGTGCCTGGCTGCAGAGTTTACATTAATTTTTGCAGGTTTCCAAAATGCAGTTCAATATCCCCTGAACTAATCTTAACTAATCTTTCTCAACTCCCCTGGAAACAAACACTTGACCTTCTGGTTAACTCAAGGTCAGGGAGTCAGTGCCACTCATTTCTCAACTGTGCATGGATTTTTCTGCATCTCAGGCATAGTTGCTCATTAGCCCTGTGAAAAACAGTGTAACATTCTATTCCAGATAAAAGATGGTATTTTAGTTAGTGTTTCTCTTCAGAGAAAAAAACAAACAAACTGCTCTTCTGGTGTGGCGTAGGATAATGGGCCAGTACAGTGGCGTGTGCCATTAAGTTGATGAACCACCTGATGATGAGGACACTGTCTTCAAAGACAGATGTCTGCTCATTCACCTCACTCTTAGCTTCATGCATACGTGTTTACTCACTGCTTACAGACTGCCTGAGAACTAGGAGTCGCAGGAGCTTTATTTAAGAGCTTTTGTCTTCTATACATAGAATTCATCTAGAGCAGAATGATGTCAACATTTTTAAAGAAATTTTAAAAAGATGAAAAGGGAACAGCCCTCCTCGCATGGCTTGTTGCTGGGTATACCTGCAGTTTTGATGCATTATGAAGGGAGCCTATGGCCTAGAAATTTGGAAATCTTTCCCACTTGTGAGAAAATTCATATTGAAAGATGGAGAGATGATTCTCGAGGAAGAAATCAGTTTTAAATCTGGCTGCCTCCTCTTGCACTACGTATGCAAAAATGTTGTGTGAATTGAACAAACTTTAAAGGAGAAAGGACACACTCATTTATCTGAGCCAAGAAAGAATTTGAAATAATGTCCTCTGCAACTCATTGTTTAGACATATATTGAAACTAAGTGCTAGTTTGAAAAAAAGCAACTAAGTTTATGCTCTTCTTTTTCCATAAGCCCATCAATACCATTTGGATATTATTTTTTTTCCTCCATTTTTGACATTAGAACAATTATAATAAAAACCACTCTGTGGCTGAGTTTTATTGTCCCCAAAGACACGATGAAAATTGGTTAGAACTCGTTTGAATTCCATGTGAAGTGCACTGTGAAATGCAATGTTTCTCGCAGTTTACCAGAGGATTCCCAATGGCTTCCAGCTCAGTCCACTGTGGCTTCGATTTCACTGTCTTTCTCCCATTTTACTACTTGTACTCATGGCTTTCTTCTCCAGGTTGGCGGTTTCTTCATTTTCCCCCATACTAATTACAGATGGCTACTGCACCCAGTCAATGTTTTCTGAAGAGTTGGGTTATACAGTGATGAAATAACAGATCTCAGCATATAATGAAAATCAAAACTAAGTAGATATTGCTGTTATAAAACATTTTTAACCATTTTCTCCCCCACTTATTTTCCTGAATTCCATTTATTTTTCCACTTTCCATTCAGCCTTCTAACTCAATGAGTTTTTAGCCACTATTTTATATTTTATATTTTAGAGAATAATAAAAAGTACAACAGCAAAAGACCAACAACAGACAAAAACAAAACAAAGCAAAAACAATAAAAATGATATAGGGGTTTGGAACAAAATGATGGGGATTAACAGTGGTTATTATATTACATATTGTGATATCTTAAAGTTGCTCAGCTTAGCAGATGTAAGAATGCAAGCTTGATAAAACCATTAAAGAGAATAAAAAATAAAAACAAAAAAAACCCCATTAGAAATGATACAGAGTTTCACTAGACAAGATGGCAGGAATTCACCAATGGCTGTTACATTGCATATTGTTGTCTTCAAATTATTTGTTCAGATTACCAGATATAAGCATGCAAAATTGGTCAAAATGGAAAAAAAAATTAAGCATTAACTGTTCCTTTTCATAAAACATTAGACATCTGCAGCACAATTATCCCAGCCATCCTTCTATATATATTTTTCTCCTTTCTTCTTCTTTCTCTTTCTTCTTTTCCTCATCCCAGTTGTTCCTTCCTTTAAGCAATTTCTTCCCTTTCCTATTGTCTATTGTACATTTTGGGTTTAATTTACTTTTCCAGGTTCTCACACTAGGGAGAAAATATGATGTTTACACATGTGGGTCTGATTTATTTCACTTATGAGTATGGCATCTAGTTGCATCCATTTACCTATAAAAGCCTGGAGTTTATCTTTTTTATAGCTGAGTAAATACTCCATTGTATAAAAATGCATCCTTTTTATCCATTCCTCAGTTGATGGGCATTTGGGTTGTTTCCAAGGTTTAGCTATCGTTAGCCACTATGTTTGAAGTTTTTTTTCCTTTCTTTTCTTGCTCGTACATTCATTTAAATATATTAGTATTCTTAATCCCCATATTTCTCTGAGGTTATATTCATTTTTCTTATTTCTCTATCTGTGTTTTCAGACTTTATGCTGTATCTTTCAAGTTTGTCTATCTTTGAAATCTATTTTCCTCGATGGAACACATTCCTTTATAATTGTTGCTCTAGTTTTCATTGTGTCCATCAATTGGTCAGGAAGTTTGCTGATGCTTTCTTCTGTCAAATCAGACATACTCTGTACTAATGCCCAGCGCTACAAAACATGACCCCCAAATACCAGTACCAAAGAAGGTGGCCTTACCTGTACATTAGGTTATCATAGATGTGATTAGTGAACATTAAGTCATTTTAAAGTAGGATGCACATTGGATCCACTATGACTACAGTCCTTATAGAAAGGGGATATTTGGACACATGTGCACACCCAGGAAAATGCCATGTAAGGATGAAGGCAGACATTAAAGTAATGCAGAAGTCAAGGAACATCAAAGATAAACATACTACCTTGGCACATCGTAAGACATTTGCACGTGAGATTATTTGTACTCATCTTCCATATGGGGAGAGCACACACAGCCCTAACTTGTTTCACGTGCAAACGATGATCTCTTTTCATTTATTTATTTCACTGCATTACTTATTTATGCTATTTATGCTTTAGCTCATCCCAATTGTCCCACTGTTGCAATATTATTCAAATCAATTTTCATAAATAAATTATTCCACAAATGGATTAAGTATAAATTAGTTGACATAATTGTACACTTATTTTGGTAAATACAGAATGTGACATTAAGTATTTTATGCTAGCATAAACTCTTGGCTTCTCTGATCATTAAGATTTTTTTGAATAATGATAAATCACATACTCTTCCATGTCATTATGTGTCTTTAAACTCTATGAATTTCCCTAGAGGTTGATGAAGAAGAATAAAATCATTCTTATCTAGAATCCTACATTAAGTACAACAATGTAGAAAATACACACCAGGACTGCTTTTCTTAATGAAAGTAATTTTCATTTCCACCAGCCAATCATGTTTTGCCTTAATTTTCAGGGACTTTCCAAGTACACAAGATTGTGTAGATCCGTTTAAAAACTTCTAACATGTGAAAATTGGTAACTCCTTTCTATTCCATCATTCAAAGTGGATTTAGGTTTAAAGATCATGCCAAGGCCACAACAATTGAGTTCAAAGATGTGTTGCATAGGGGATATTGAGGATTATCGAGTTGTTTTTTTTTTTTGTTCCTCTGTGCCCCGTCTCATCTACAACTACTCTATTGTCTTTCACTGGAGATTCAAACGATAGGAATTTTAGTTTCCAAAACTTTAGAGAGCTCCCTTTTCATGGTAATTCCAACAAAGCCCCCTGCGGATTTCTCCTGGCCTGGCTCTGACCGCATCCTGTTGTAAGAGAAGTGGCCTCAAGGGTGTAACTCTTAACAGGCCAGGACTTGGGCATGAAGTCATGAAAACCAGAGAGCAGGGGAATGACGGTGAGCTATAAACCTCAGCAACACGAAGGGGTCAAAACATGAGAACATTCTCTTGCCACAGAGGAAGAGGGACACTTTCTCCTATAAGACCGCCCACCAGGGATGTCCTAGAGGTTATTTTTGCCGAGTCCAACAGATAATGTAAATGGAGAGCAAAGATGCTTTCTTGAGGTATTTTATAACAAAAGAAATCAAATCAACATAACATAATAACATCAGGTAGTTATTGCAGAACCTGCATATTTATTATTTGCTTGAACTTGTGCTTGTGGCCTCACATTGAAGCATCAGTTTGTTTGTCTATAAAGTAAGGGTAATATTGTGACTTGAGAGATTTTCATGAAGATTACATAGGATCTGAGTATCTATTACCAGTTGTCACTTGAGTCAATGCTTAATTAGTTGTAACTCATCTTTGAGTGTGCAAAATTACCCTCATATATGTGAAAGGCAAACTCTCAATATAGCAAACAATTCAACAAGGCTTATGTATGCTAATAAACATTGGTGACATCTATTCTAGCACTCTTTATGGTGCTACTCAAATCCATGTCCATGAATTTCATGAATTAGTGGAGGATATGTTGACAAGAGTGTAAATGGCTGGCTCATTGTGGAAAATTCTCAAATAGTTGTTATTTTAAACTGTGAAGATATTGAAATAGGGTTGGAAAATATGGCATACTATCAGCAGTAAATATTTTGGCTGCACTCTCTGTGGAAAAATTAGTTTTGAAATTAAAAAAATAGTTTTATGGCAGTAAGTTTCATGAAAAAGGCCTGCATTTCATTCTTTTTGCCAATTTTGTAGCCATTTTAAACCTGACTTTTCTTTGCCATGTCTATCTTCTCTTCTTGAAGGCACATACAACCCAAGAAATATGGATTCTTGCAGCCTTTGAGGAAGGGAGCTGGGGATGGAACTCAGGGCCTTGAACATGTTAGGCACAAGCTCTACGTTGGGTTGCACAACAGCCCCTCCTGCAATTTTTGGTGGGACTGGTCAGAGGTTGTCTCAGGCTTAGCCTTTTCCTTGGAGCTCTTTAACTGATCGAAGGGTACTGGCAGTACTTATGTGTTTTCACATTAAATAAAAATAAGCCCCTTAGCACAGAGTCTAGGGTGGCTCCCAAGATCTCTGCCTTCTGGTTTTCAGGCTCCCTTGAGCTGTGCGTCCCTGAATGTGAATGTCATCTGTAACTTCTTTCTAGCCGGAGACTATCACAAAAGTAACAGGACATGTGCGATTGCATGGATGCAGTTCTGTATTCATGTTGTAATAGTAAATGGCCCCCCAGCCAGTATACTTCAGCTTCTTAGTTGCTCAGGTAATAGTTCCTGTTGCAGTTCTGGTTGCTTTCTCTTTTTTGGTCCTCTAATGCCTGGTTTATTTCACTTAGAATTGTCTTCAAGGTTCGTTTATGTTGTAGCCCTCATCTCTCATCTCTCAGCTCTCATCTCTTTAAATTTTTAATTTAAAAAATAATAAAAAATAGTAAAAATGATACGGAATTTCAAAACAAGATGACAAGAAATTAACAATGGTTATTATATTAAATATTGTTATCTTCAAAATAGTTGTTCAGATTACCAGATACAGGTATATAAGATTGATCAAGCCATATAAATATTAACTGCATTAACTATTCCTTTCAATGAACTAATAGAAATTAGCAGTAGAATTATCTTAGATAATTGTCTAAGATAGATGGAATTGTCTTAGATGGAAGACAATTCTGTTTTCTTGATGTGAGAATTCACTGTTATAAAGATGGAAGCTTCCATCTTTTCTTCTTTACCCCAATCCCAGTTGTTTTTTCCTTTAGAGCAGTTTCTTTCTTTTTCAAAATATCTACTGTACCTTTTTAATTTTATTTACTCTTTCATTTTGTTATACTAGGGAGACAATATGATGTTTACACATGTGAGTCTGATTTATTTTACTTATCTGTATGGTCTCTAGTTACATCCATTTACCTATAAAAGCCTTGAATTTATCTTTTTATTTCTGAATAGTAATCAACTGTATAAAAATACCATATCTTTTTTATCCATTCCTCAGTTGATAGGCATTTGGGTTGTTTCCAAGATTTAGCTATGACAAATTGTGCTGCTATAAACATGGGTGCACATGTATCACTGTGGTCTGATGTTTTCAGTTTGTCTGGAAAAATACTCAGAAGGGGAATAGCTGGATTGAATAGGAACTCTAATTCTAGTTCTCTGAGGAAACTCCACTCTGATTTTCACAGTGGTTATACCAGTATACACTCCCACCTACAGTGGAGAAGCGTTCCTTTCTCCCACAGCCCCAACAGCATTTGTTATTGGTTGATTTTTTGATGATAGGCATTCTTTCTGGGGTGAGATGGTATCTCAGTGTTATTTTAGTTTGCATTTCTCTGATGATGAACATTTTTTCATATATTTATTTGCTATTTGTATTTCTTCACTGAAGAAGTGTATATTCATCTCAGATGCCCATTTTTGGATTGAACCTTTGAATTTTGGAGGTCTGATTCTATTTTAATTCTTTGTATGTTCTAGATAGAAGTGCTTTGTCAGAGGGACAGTTGGCTACAATTTTTTCCAAATTTGTGGGTTTTCTTCTTACTTTGTTGGTGATTTCTTTTGATGTGTAAAAACTCCTAATAAGATGAGATCCCATTTGTTGATTCTTTGAAGTATTTCCCATGCAGTTTGGTTTTTGTTCAAGAACTCTCTGCTTACACTTACGTCTTCAAGATTTCTACCTACTTTCTCTATAGTAGATATAGTGTTTCTGTTTTAATATTTCGATCTTCCATCTGTGTTGACTTTAGTTTAGTGTGTGGTGATAGACATGGAAAAACCCCGTTTCTCCAGGGCCATTTATTAAGGAGGCTGTCTTTCTTCCAGTGAATGTATTTGGCTCCCTTGCCAAGTACAAGGTGGCTGAATGTGTTTGTAGTTGCGTCTGCATTTTCTAATCAGTTCCATTGATCCTCAGGTCTGTTTTTTCACCAGTTACATGTTGATTTTATCACAATAGCTTTGTAGTCCAATTTCAAGTCAAGGATTATGATGTCTCCTTTTTTATCTTTGTTGCCCAGGACTCCTTTTTGTATTGTGGGTCTCTTCTAGTTCCAGATGAATTTTAGGAATGCTTTTCTAGATCTGTGAGGCATGCCAGTGGTGTTTTGATTGGGATTGCATTAAATCTGTATAACAGTTTTGGGAGTATGACCATTTTCATAATGTTGGCTCTTCCTATCCATAAGCAAGGAATACCTTTCCATTTTCTGAAATTCTCTTCAATCACTTTTTTCAGAGTACTGTAGTTTTTAATGTATAGATCTTTTATTTCCTTTGTTAGATTGATTCCTAAGTATTTCAGTTTTTGGAGGCTATTGTGCAGGGTGTGGTTTCCATAATTCTCTCTCAGTAAGTTTGATTTTTATGTACAGGAATGCTATTGATCTTTGAATACTGATGCTGTATCTCACTATGCTACTGAATTTCATTAGTAAATGAAATTTACTAATAATGAAATTTACTAATAACTACTTTCATCTGGAAGTCTTTTTGTGGAGCTTTTGGAGTCTTCTATGTAGAGTATCATGTCATCTGTAAGTAATGACAATTTATCTTCTTTTCCTATCCTTATTCCTATTATTTCTCTCTCTTGTCTAACTGCTCTGGCTAATGTTTCCAGAACTATATTAAATAGGAGCAGCAACAGTGGACATGCTTGTCTTGTTCCTGATGTTAGAGTGAAAGCTTTCAGTTTTTGTCCATTTAGTATGATGTTGGTTATTGGTTTGTCACAGATGGGCTTTATCAGATTGAGGTAAAGACCATCTATTCTAATTTTTCTAGGGTTTTTATCATGAATGAATATTGGACTTTCTCAAAAGATTTTAATGCATACGTTGAGATGGTCATATGATTTTTGTCTTTGGCTCTGTTGATATGGTATATTACATTTTTGATTTGTGTATATTGAACCATCCCTGAATTCCTAGGACGAATCCCACTTGGTCCTGATGTATAGTCTTCTTGATGATCTGCTGCATTTTGTTTGCTAGTATTTTACTGATTTTTGCCCAGATGGTCATTAGGGTAATTGACCTGTAGCTCTCTCTTTTGGTTTGGTCTTTCTTTGGTTTTGGTATTAGGGTAATACTTGCCTCCAAGAGTGAGTTAGGGAGAATTGCTTCCTTTTCAATTTCATTGAAGAATTTGAGGAGCATTGGTGTTAAATATCCCCTAAATTTCTTGTAGAATTCAGCTTTGAGTTAATTAGGACCTGAGCTTTTCTTTGTTGGTAAGTTTTAAATTACATTTTCAATTTCATTTATTGGTATTGGTTTATTCAGAATTGTTATTTCTTCTTAATTTAGCTTTCATAATTCATATATTTCTATGAATCTGTCCAGTTGTTCTGTGTTTTCCAGGCTATGTGAGTAAAGATTTTTGACAATGATATTGATGATCTTCTGAGTTTCCACAGGATCTATAATGATTTCACACTTTTTATTCCTTATTGCATGAATTTGAGTGTTTCTTTCATTTATTTTGATAAGCTTTGATAGAGGTTTATCTATTTTATTTATTCTTTCAAAGAACCAATCCTTAGATTCGTTGATTCATTGTACTGTTTTCTTAGTCTCAGTTGCATTAATTTATGCTCAGGTCATCAATCTTTGGCCTTTTGGCTTGACTTGCTCTTCTTTTTCTAGAAGCTTGAGGTGGACAAATAGGTTGTTTATTTGTGCTCATTCTGTTTTCCTGATGTGAGAATTCAGTTATAAGTTTATCTCTGAAGACTACTTTCATTTATCCCACAGGTTCTACTAAGTCATACTTGCATTTTTGTTTGATTACAGATATTGTTCAATTTCTTCTTTGATTTCGTCTGTGACCTATTGGTTGTCCTAGAGGGTGTTACTTATTTTCCATGTGCTTATGGAGTTTTTGCAGTTTCTTTTGTCAATAATTTCCAATTTCTTTGCATTATGGTCAGACAATATGCATGGAACATTTTCAATTGCTTTACATTTACTTAAGCATGCTCTCTGGGCTAGTATATGGTGTATTTTAGAGAATGTCCCATGTGCAGCTGAGAAGAATGTGTATTCTGATGTTGTTTTGTGGAACACTCTATAAAGGTCTACCAAGTCTATTTGTTCACAAGTTTGGTTCAGTTCTGTTATTTCTTTGCTAACTTTTGTCTAGTTGATCTATCTCTTTGTGATAATGGGTTGTTAAGGACTCACATTACAATTGTGTTATTGCTTATTTGATCATTCATGTCTGTTAATGTTTGCCTTATATAGTTGGGAGCTCCCATATTTGGTGCAGATATATTTATGATTGGTATCTCTTCTCATTGCAGTTTTCCCATAACAACTATATAGGGACCTTCTTTATCTCTTTTGATCATACTTGGTTTGAAGTTCACACTGTTGGCAAATAAAATAGCTATCCCCACTTTTTTCTGGGTTCCTGTCACATGGAGTGTTTGACTTTCTATGAATTTCCTTTTGAATTAAACATGTTTCTTGTATACCCCATGTTGTTGGATTTTGTTTCTTGATCCATTCTTTTAGTCAGTTTCTTCTGATTGATAAATTGATGCCATTTACAGTAATGGTTATAACTGATACGTATTGGCTTATCTTTGTCATGTTATTTTTGTGCTGTTACTTCCCTACTTTTACCCTATGTTTAATTGCTAACCCTACTTGGTGGTTATTTTCTATTGCTGTTCTTTGAATTGTGGTATTTTTATCTCATTCTAGAATATCTTTCAGTATTCTTTGTAGGATTGGTTAAGTGGTCATGAATGTCTTCAGTTGTTGTTTGTCATGCAAGTATCTTATTCTCCATTACTTTGAAAGATAGTTTTGAGGGTACCTCAATCTGGGTTGTAAGCTATTTTCCTTTAGAACCTGAAATACTTCACTGTGCTCTTCTTGACTTGATCGTTTGTGTTGAAAAACCTGTCATGATTCTGATGGGCTTTCATTTATAAGTGATCACTTTCTTTTCTCTAACAGCTTTTGAGTCTGTTCTTGTGCTGAATTTTTTGTGATTTTGATTATTATATGTCTGGGTGTAGATTTATTTTGATTATGGATAATTGGAGTTCTATATGCCTCACTTAATGGTATGTCAAATTCTTTTTTCATGATTGGGAAATTTTCTGCAAAGAATCATTTCATAATTTGTGTTGACTCCTGCTTTTCTGTTGATACCTACAGTCTTATATTGCTTTTCTTTGCATCATCTTGCAGCTGTTGAATTCTTATTTCCTGCTTCCTTGTTATTGAGAGATCTTTCCTTTTTTGATTGTTAGCTGCAAGGTCTGAAAGTCTACCTTAAATTTTATTCAAGTGATTTTGCCAGCTTTCAATGAAATTTTTAATTTCCTGGGTATCTCTTTGGATCTGTTTCATGCATTCTAATTTTTTCCTATTCATTCAAGGTTTCTATCATTTTCTTATGGTCTTCTGTTTTGTCTATGTCTCCTTTAGATTTCTTCAGAAATTCTTTCATTATGGATGCCATTTCTTTTTCTTACCTGAGAGATTGTTTCTGATCTGATTTCCTCTGTAGCCTCCTGGAGTTGTTACTGTATTTCAACTGCTATCATTTCAGACATTTTAGTTGTGTGACTTCCAATTTCTTCTATATCTATATCTCCTGGAATTTTCCTGGTTCGACTGGAGGTCTGAGATCACATTTTGCTCCTTTGTCTTGATATTTTCTATTTGAAAAAATTTAAAAATTTTGTTTTCTGTAATGATCCTTGTGAGTTTTGATAGTACATAGTTCTATCTCGATCAAGGCCTCTCTAGGAAGTCTGTTCTTCATGGATATTATCTGTGTGTAGAAAACTCTTGGTTTATTTCTGTCCAAAGATCCTACCTTCCACTTTAATTGAGAGCAGAATTTTGGCTTCTGTTTTACTTTGTCCTCAATTTTTTGGTGTAGGGTATGGTGAGGTTATTACCCCAGAACTTGCCAATATTGTTACAAAAGGGGGAACAACTGATTAGAACCGATGTGCATCCTAGCTACAGTAGTACAATGAGCAATAATGATAGCAAAAAGTACAATTTAGAAGTTGATTAACTTCGTAACTATTAATTTTGTAACTAGTAGTGTGGTAACTTAATTTAGACCATTGTTGCAAAGTCAATAGTTATATAACAGAATCAATCATAAATTAGGAGGTTTTTTTTTAAATTAGGAGTTTGTATGCAGAGTGTTTCCCCTTATTCAAGTGGATTTACCCTGAGTTCTTTCCAATGTGCCAGTTGTCATGTCCAGGCTCTTCCCGCACTGGTTGCCCATCTTGTGGTGAGGGATGAACCAAAAACTTGGTTCCTTTGGACACAGGGTCCCATGATTGCACAGTGGCAGTGGGCAGAGTTTCTCCCCTCCCTTGTGGCTCAGTATAGTTTACCAAGGATCCCTTGATGGTGGAAGGCCAAGGGGCAGAGTCTCCCCTCCTACGTGGCTCCGCAAGGCTCACCAGTCCAGTTGCTTTTGTCTCTTGGAAATGACTTCTCATTCTGATATATAGGTGGTCACTATGATGCATATTGTAAGAACTAATCCTCAATTTCCAAGTCATTTTGCTCCTGTACTTCCTGTTTTCTATCCCATATAAGCCCTAGTCCATAAGAGATCAGGGCCTGAAATTTTGTGAATGATCTTGATCAGTGCCTGTCAGTGTAAATGAATCTGCCTCTAAACAATGGGTGTTGTTTCAGTGTTTCTGCTTGCCATAGCAATGTTACATGAAATTTTAATACAGTCTGGTAGGAATCTCCTTCTCCCATGCTTGCTTTGAGAAAGTGACTTGCCATGAAGCGAGTGGCTACACTGAGGAGGCCACAAGGCAAGGAGCGCCAGCTTGATAATACTTAGTACAACAAGCAAATGAAGGTTTTTCCCCTACAGCTATAAGAAAACGAATTCTTCCAAGCCTGAGATAGCTTGTGATCCTTGCTCAGTTAGGCCTCTGATAAAAACCACAGTCAGTACCCTCATGTCAGCTTTGTGAGAACCTGAACAAGAGCCCTGTGGTAAGGCGTGCTTGGACCCCTGATCCACAGGAGCTATAGGTATTACCCAGAAAGACTACAGAAAATATACAGTTGGTGCTTCAATATACTGAATATGTGGTGTGAGTTATGCACGGACAACCAATTTCCTCCCAAATTTTCCCAGAAGATATGCCCTATCATTAATGCTTTATAAACCAATAAACTGAAATGAAGAATGATCTAAATCCATAATATAGTGCAAATAGTTGCCAACAAGATATAAAACAATAAGCCAGCATTTAAAGGGCCAGGGACACAGTAGAATGAATTTCTGGCGTGTGATTTAGGTTCTGGGATACAGGCCCAATTCTGTCATTCTCCTTCTTGTACCTTCTGTTTGTGTAATTTACAAATGAACAGTTGAGCTAGATAAGTCCGAGTTCCATTCTAGGTATAAATTGTCTTATAGGTTTTAGAATTACAGTTCTAGATGACCTAACATCATTACTTCCAGTTAACTATTAAATAAACCTCTTATTTACTTTAGACTTCCAGATGCTCAGAAGTGCCTGACTGAGATTAAAAGGTCTTATTTAATGGCTGAAGAGAGTGCATTAACTTCCCAGTGGAAACCAGTTGATTAATTTACATAATATTTTAAAATCTCTTCTGTTTTGTTATACTGGGAGATCTATCAGCAGGAAGCTGACAATTTGGATCCAGCCTATTAAGTATAAATATGGGTTTTCTTATGTATTAGTGTAGTAAAGGAAAGTGATTTCATTTCTGAGTCAAAAACATGGAAATGTTTGGCCTTAATATATTTTCTGCTAATAAAAAAAGAAAGATAGGAAAGAAGAAAGAAAGAAAAAAGGGGAAAGTCTACTTGGATTATATAAGGATGAAAAACAAATTCAATTAACTGTGTTTTACTCTTGTTTAAAAAATGCATGCATCATGGTTTAAATATCTACTGAAAGTCAATATGTGCAGCCTCTGACCTGCGCTAGTGATCTGGGATCATCATCCTGGACTACTGCAGGATCTCTCCCTGCTTTTAATACCATATTCTGCTTGTGTATTTTTAATCTTTTTCCTTGTTGTTTTACTTTTTTTTCATACTTCATTTTTTCTTTGACCACTTCTTTCACCATGTTGGTCTTGATCTTGATCTATCTCATGAATAAGCTCATGATCTGTGCAGCCCTATAGGAAGGACCTCGCCCATTAAGTCCCACATTTTAAAGATTTCCACCACTTCTAGTACTACTAAGTCGGGTACATGGACTTTTGGTGGACATTCCATATTCAAACTGTGCCATCCTAATTACAGCAGTAATATTCCATCACTTTTGCCATACTGTATATTTAAGAGCCACATCACTAGTCCCAGCCTACTTGCAAAGGATGGTAATGACCCATTGGCACAAAGGGAGAAGACATGGCCATTGGTAGCAGAAGTCTCCAGTCACAGGACAGAATAGAAAAGATTTGAAATAGATCTTGGGCACAGTGATAACACAAGAACAACAATTAGATCCAATAGAGATTGGTGACCAGGAATTTATGTGATGGCAGTCTACCAAATATTGTGATTTCCTCCAGAAGTATTTAATGGTCAGGTACATTCAAAGGCAGAACACATAGCATGAAGTTAGTGTTAAAGCATGGTAAAATGTTATATCAGTTAATAGCAAGCAGATTTATAGATACTTTTTTCTGGAATTAAAATGCATTATCAAAATTTAATGAGAATAGACAAATAGTTCTGCATGACTCAGTGGCATCCCTTTATATGCTTCAAGGGAAGGAGGCAATATGAGACTTAAGAGGGTAAGCTTGAGAGATTTCCTAATTTGAAACCTTGGCTCAACTTAGTAGCCAGGTGACTTTAGACAAGTAATTTAGCTTTATGAAGCATCCATTTCTTCACCTTTAAATTAGGATTGTTGTGGGAACTAAATGAGGTAACACATAGGAAGCACTTAGATTAGCACATAGTTCAAATGTCAGAAAATGGCCATCATTGTTACACACCAGTATAAGATTGGTGTTCTACTTGTTAGCTACTTATAGAATATTGAATGTTGGGAGTGCGTAACTTTATTTTTATTTGTGTATGGGCTCCCAGCTAAGAGTTCACCTTAAATCTCAGAAGAGACTTTTGACAGATTTTTCAGCAATGTTAAGTGCTAGGACTTTGCCAACTCAGAAAGATAGGCTAAAAGTCTTTTTTGTAAAGGATTGTACACAAACCTTTGGAAGGTCCAAGATGGAATGTTATAGTTTGTGTCTAGATGTCTGCCGAAAGCCCCATGAATTTTTAGATGGGGATTTTTCGGAGGTAGCTGAATCTAGAGTTTGTGATTGATTAATGGCTCAATGCTAGGATAAAGGGAGCTGGCATTAAGGGTGGGTGGTTGCTGGATCATTCTACTGCTTGGATAGGCACCATCCTAATCCCAGCAGTCTGGATAATTAAAAGGGTT
The DNA here is from genome assembly GCA_004027595.1 of Dinomys branickii. Classification (NCBI taxonomy): domain Eukaryota; kingdom Metazoa; phylum Chordata; class Mammalia; order Rodentia; family Dinomyidae; genus Dinomys; species Dinomys branickii. The sequence continues at coordinate 63,575 of PVLD010003995.1, forward strand.
AGAAAGAGTCTTGTCTTCCCTTTTGCTCTTGTTGAATTTGCATTCTTCTGCCACCAGTAGCTAATGCTCCTCTTCCATGTACACCCTGCCTTGGAGCCAGCAGATTATGGGCTACAAATTGTGAGCTAAATAAACCTTTCCTCTTCTAACTTTGGATATTGAGTACTTTTTCCCAATGACAAGAAAAGTAACTAAAATATCATGCTAAGTGAAATTAGAAAAACTCAGAAAGTTAAATTTCAGATGTTTTTTCTTATAGGAGAAATCTAAGCAAGCAAACAAACAAACAAAGTAAAGGCAAAGTGACACGAAAACAGGAGGTAGACGTTTGGAGATGGGGAAGAGAATAACTGGGAGAAGGAAACGGAGGCATAAATGAGTTAACAAATGATTGAACTGTTGAATGCCTGCACCAACTTGCCAAAACAAATACCATCCTTCCATATTACTTACAGGCTCTAAAAAACACAAACAAAAATGATCACGGGGGTCTTCTTATATTAGCTTCATAAACACTTCCTGCTAAATTTGCCAAGCTAACCCAACCCAGCCCAACCAAACCAAACCAAAGTATCAGGTCCATCATTAAGTTCTGACTGCTTTAACTCCAGCTTGTTCAGACCCATGTGTGCCAAGATGACATGACAGAGTAATTCAACAGTAACTTTGGAGAGAATGTGTGGTATGCACAGGAGATGCCTGACTCTTCCTCAACTGGTAAATTCTGACCATTTTCTGCCCATTTCATTCTATGGCAAGTGTCAACTACAAAAACTTATAAAACCTCTTACCTAACACCTCCACTTGAGACACCAGTGATTTCTCCTAACATTCGGTGCTTCTTGCTGCAGCAAGTAGCAGAATTAACTGTTCACTAGCGGAGCATTCCTGTTACATTGCCATATGGGCATCAATATGTTAGCACTCCTGAGTAGACACTACTTCAATCAAGAAACTGTGCTGGTACCCTGGATGTCACTTTACCGTGCTTCCCCATTCAGTACCATTTATTATGGTAACAAGATTCTGACTTCTAGCATCATGAATTACTGTTGTCTGTTTTAATCTTTGCATAAAGTTAAAACCAGATATACTTCTTTGTGTCTCCTTTTGTTGAATGTTATGTTTGTGAAATCCCTCCCTCTGTATCTGTAGTGATAATTTGTTCATTATGTGGCATGCTGTTATATGAATACACCACCATTTATCTAGCCACTCACTCTTCACCACTTAAGTTCTTTTTAATTTAGTGCTGTTACAAATAATGCTGCTGTGAATATTTGTGTGCATGTCTTTTGATGTATATATCCACTTGTTACTTATTTGTGTACTTAGGAGTAGAATCATTTAGTTTTAGTGGTAACTGAAAAACTAGTTTTTCAAGATCTTTATACCCATTTAAACTTCAACAAACACTATATGGAGCAGTAATTCTGATCACTCTCTGCATATGAAGTTAAAAATCAGATATGTGAGGCCCATTTTAGAGCAATTACATCTGAATCTTTGTGGGTGGAGTAGGTATTGTAGTTTGCAAGTGATTTCTAGATAAAGCAAATTAGGTGCATAACCAGATTTGAAAGATGATCTCTGTTATGGTTTGTATTTGGATGTTCCCCAAAGCCACATGCTGTGATGGGCAGGTTTTTAGAGTTCATGATTGATCCATGGGTGTGAGTGCTGGGGCAGATAGTTTATATATGTGAGGGAGAGAAACAGGCTGCTTGCCACCACTCACCACTTTTGCTTTTCTTGTTTTTGTTATCTTCTGCCACCATGAATGGTTGCCCTCTGCCATGTGCCGCTCTGCCTTGGAGCCAATCGAGTATGGGCTGAAATCTCCATAGACTGAGCTAAATACCCTTTCCTTCCTTAATTCTGGGTGTCAGATATTTTGTCTCAGCAATGAGAGAAAAGTAAGCAGGATAATCTCTAATTTAAAGAGAGCTCTTTCTTCTCGGAAATGGAACTCAGATACTTGAAAAGGATGCAGCCTAGGGCTTCTCAATGCCTCACAACATCCAAACGCACTGATTGGGGGGTGGGGAATCTACATACTGATATGAGGGCCACACTCTGAAAGCCACTTCTCTGAAGCAAGCCCAAGGAAGTGCTTTTGCTGTCTTTGGTGGGGACTCTAAGTTTAAAACATTCACTCTTCAAGGAAACATTTTTCATTTGGTGAAATCTGATGATATTAAATAGTATTTTAGAACTAGAAATTTTGAAGCAACAAAGATTGGCAGCTCATAAACTATTGACAATTCATCTGAGTAATAAAATGGCATAATTTAAATGGAATTACCAATATAAATTTCTATAAAATATTCTTTCACACAGACACTTCACTATCCAGATTGATCTCCATATTTGCAGGCTACTGTCATTCTGTCATGGTGTGGTGATATCGTCTATGGATTTGATTTATGTTTTCCTTCAGATTAATGATGTTGAGCACCATTTCATATATTTATTACCTATTGAATATCTTTTTCATGCAGTGCCTCTGTGGTTTCTATTGCTGTGGGCTATTTATATTTTCCTAATATATTTATAGGAAAGCTTTAAGATTTAGTTTCGTGTTAGATTTGAAAGTGAGTCCTACCTTTGTTATTTACTAGCTATGTGATGTTAGGTGGGCCTGGGACCCCACTACTCCTCCACAAGCCTTCCAAGAGATCAAATGTTCTATGTGAAATTTTAATGCTAGTCAAAACTCATTCTTAGTTATAAATAAGGCAAGTTACTAAAATATATGTTTGACATAGACTTGTTAGCTTTTCTAAATCATGAAAATTTGGGGTGCTAAGATATATAGTTCTTGTTTCTCAATTTTGTTTGCTAATTATTGTTTGTAGTATCCACTGCTCCATGGTGTCGTCTCTACTACAGGTTTATTTTCCTGTCTTTGCTGCTCAGGAAACAGAGTCCTGGAGACTGTAAGATTTGAAGTAAGAATGATTGATAAAGTATGGGATTTGAGTCCAGACCTGCAGGGTTCAAAGGCACCATCCTATACATACATTAACATGTGCTACCACTTGCTAAGAGATTTAAGCTTTGAGTTAGAAAAGGACATTATTGACTTACTTCTGAGTTTGAGACACATTTAGACCTTAAAATATTATGCTATAACCTGTAGGCTGTATCAAATCTTCCTTCCTGGATCTTGCATTATATAAGCATTAAAATCTCCTTACTATATCTCATTACACATGTGTTGAGTGTCATGGTCTTGATGAGCATAGGGATGAGCACAGGGATGACAGCCTACAATTATTACAAAGAATGTTGAAATGTGTAGGAATAGATGTATATACCTGTGATTTGCGGGGGCACGATTACAAAATCCAGGACAACGGAGGTCCATTCTTAGCCCTACTTGTGGTTTTAGAGACTTGACTTGATTACTAGCTTACTGATTCTTTCTCAGCACTGTTTAAGGATCCAAGTTTCTCCCGTTTAAAACAAAAGAATAGGAAAGACAGCTCCTTCCTGTGACCTGTGCCCTCCCATGGCTCTCCGTACACCACTCCTCCCCACTCCCGGCTCAGCCTCTGAATCATTGCCTCCCCTCTGCTGTCCCTCGCCTGCAGTGTGCGCTGCCTGCCTTGTTACTGGGTTAGAAAAATAGCCGCGTCTGCAGGCTGCTTCTGGAGCTTCATCCAGCTCATCTGTTCGTGTCACACGATGCAGCTGCGTATTTCTTTACTCTCCTTGCTACTGTTCATGCCCCAGTTCTCCCTGTGTCTTCTCAGTCTCCCTGGTGGTTCTTAGTGTTTGGATTTTAGGAGAATTTTGTCCAGAAATTCTTCTCCATACCCTGTGTAGGGTTTCTCTTGCTCCATGATGGCACCACCAGAGTCTTAATCTCCAGCACTATAACTCAAAACTGAGATGTAGACCCATGTGTCCAACTGTGCATTGGACATCCCCACCAGGACGTCTGGCAGGAGCTCTCGGATTCCATGGGAAATCTATTATTTCCACGCTTTGTTCTGCCCCTCTGTCCCCTAAGGCCGCGAGGGTTACCTATGTCTAAGAAGCTGTGTATCATCTTGGTTCTTTCTTTTATTTCCCCATCTCAAACCCACCACAACTGTTACCTCCTGAATCTCTCTCCCATCTCTCCTCCATCATCTCTTGCCTCTTATACTGACAGAACCCCTTTAGTTGTCTTCCGGCTGCCGACACTCTTTCAAACTGAACTGAGTTTCCAGGAGCATCTGGAGTTATCTTCTGAAAAGGAGAATGGATCATGTGGCTGCTCTGTTTAGAACACTTCTGCAGCAAGCCCTCGATGCTGACTTGTGGACCTGCTTGTGGCTTCTTCTCTTTCTTTTTTTTCCTGATTTGTGAATGGTACTCAGTGCTGCAATAACTGTAAGCTGATTTCTGGCTCCCAGATCAGTTCTTGTTCTTGCTCTTGGAGTTTTCTCTGTTGCAACATTGACCCTTTTCTCTCACGATCCTTGATCTTGGTAATTTCTCTTCATTCATTTCCCAGTTTAGCTGCAGCCTCTCTAGGATCTGCTCTTTCCTCCTCCAGCCAGTGCATGTCAAATGCCTCACCGGCGTATCCTCACTGCTCATAATCTACTCTGCTCAGAACCTGAACTGAAACTCATGGTCTGGTCACCTGTGAGGGCAGATATGGGCCTGCATTTGCCAGGCTGGCTATCCTTCCTTCCCAAGTAGCTAGCATTGTAGAAAAATGCTTAAGGGCTTACATGAAAAATGGCCAAATGTTTTTTTAATAAAAAGTTTGCTTTAGAAGAAAAATGTAAGTTTCCTTAGCAGCCAGATCGTGTTTGTACATAATTACATGTATCAGACACCTTTACTTTCTGTCCAGTCTCTTTCCACTCCTTCAGGGCCCCCTTTCACCTTTGGTCTTTCCTAACTCTCCTCTAACTAGAGAAACATGTGATAAATTTCTGGAAAATTGAGCAAATCATTGTATTTTTGCATTCTCTCCAAGAAGCAGAATTCAAGACAAAGTTCTCTACATTTGTGACTTCACTGGAGCAGTGTAGAAGTCCCAGCAGCCTGCAGAGTCCCTGTTGGGTTGTTTTAAACTTTTTTTATTGTATGGATTTGGGGGCTCTTGGGCTTCTCTGAGAAATGTCATGCCATAAAACAGGATCTGTTGTCAAGGATTGCATGTGTGCACATGCTTGTGGGTTGTCTCACATAATTGCAATTTCGCATCGACCTCCAAGAATTCAACCTTAAATGTTTAAAGCATGGTTAATATCTTTGACTTTAATTCATCTAATTGCATCCCTCTAATTACTCCTTGTGACTGTCTGTAGCTTTTGCCATGATCAGAAAGCCCCAAAGAATTTCGTGAATCTTGTGCTTTAGGAGATTCGTCTTGATGAAGGCCGTATATTCAATGAACTTGGAAGTGGCCTATTCCTGCTCATTTTGGAGGGTGTCGATACATTTCAGCCAAATGTAAGCTCTGCGACATGTATCACCACCTGTTTTACTGAAGGCTTTCCATATACATATTTCATCACAGAATCTATTTCTTTAAACGTATTAATTTGCTGCATGAAACAGTTTGAAAAATATTGACTAAATCCCTCAGGGTTTTTAATTTCTGCACCATAGCACCCCTTGTAGGAACCAAATCTGTGAATATTTATTGTGTATTACTCTGTCCATTATTCTAAGTACTTTATAGATATTAGCTCATTAATCTTCCTTATGTAACAAGAAAACTGAAGCATAGTGTCTCAGTTACTTCCTTGTCACTGGAAAAAACACCTGATGCCTGCAACCTAAAGCAGGGGAAGTTCATTTTGCCTCACCATGCAGAAATTTCAGCTCATGATGACAGGTTGAAATGCAGAAACAGCATGGTAGAAGTTCCCGGATGGAGGGAAGCTATTCATGTCGTGGGGAGAGGAGGCAGAGAGAACATGGAGCTGGGGAGGGAGATACGTCCTTCTAGGTAACTCCTCTGGTTATTACCACTAACTAGGCAACACCTTCTACTGTCAAGTCAGCGCTCGTAACTCAGTCAGCTCCCCAAGCCCCACCTAGGAGTGCATGAGGCCTTCCTTTGGGTTTCACTGATATAAATCATCGCAACAGAGAGGTAAACTTTCTTGACCAAGTAACTTGTCCAAAGTCTGGTAAGAAGTGAAATTGCTGTTTGAACTTAGGCAATTAGATCTAAGAATCTATGCTCATGAAGTACCTTTAGTTTTTTGTGGTACTGAGAATTTGTCCTGGGGGTTTCCCACTCAACTTCATCACTGGCACGTTTAAATTTTTTTTATTTTGGAGCAGGTTCTCTCTAAGAAGTTAAGTTGCCCAGGCTGGGCTTGATACTGCTTCAGTCTCCCAGAGATCGGTATCATTATTGTTGGGTTCTCTGCTTTCTTCTTTCTCTCTGTCTTCTGAGCCTTTTTTCACACCTAAGTGCCTGGCAAATAGTGGACTTCGAAAATGTTTGATGCTATGGTGAATCCTCTGGCATTCTGTCTTTGATAAATAAACAGATTTTCATATCATCTCTATCATTTCTAAAAGTAGCTGTTTAGAATTGGTTAAAATCTTGATCCTCTTCTTTGTCTACCCACTCTCAAGGCTCATTTTGCTGGTAAGTCAAAGAAATAGGAGGAATGCATTGTAGTGCAAAGCCAGCACATGGTGGGGCAGCACAAATCGTCTGCCAGAACACAGCTTGAAAAACATGCTATAGTCATGGGTCACAAAACAAACACAGACGTCACCCAACAGACTGCCAGAGGATGACAAACATTTGAATATAAATTAAAAGAAGCTTTGCAGACACAGCATAACAAAAAGTCCAATTAACAAAACTAACCATATGCTACCACCAGAATGGTTGGACACAGTGGAAAACACACACACACATTAAATGCAAAGAAATCTCAGATGAAAGAATTTTATCAGAAAAACTGGAACTAGCGCCAAACCTAGCTGCTGCAGTGATAAAAGAGATCCTCTAGGGAGTCACTTTAAATGTTCCCTAATAAAGTTGCTATTCGAGGCATATATGCCCCCAAGCATTGAACAAATGGCTGTTGAGAGGAAAACAAAACAATAAGCTTCTGGGTCTGTTTTATTATTTTCTTCCCTATTGAATTACTACAGACCTGAATTTATTTAGTGACGTTTGTAAAGGTGTTACAGACTGGTGGTGAAGAACATGAACTTTAGAATCGGACAGACTGGATCTTAACTCCTAGCTGCAGAATGGTCTAACTGTGATTTCTTTCAAGATCTATAGTCTGAGTGCTGACTACTACATGTAGAAATGACGATAATACTCCCTCACCTGCTCATCCTTTCATTAAAATCAAAACTGATGATGTATCTAAAGTCTATAGGACACTGTTTTGCACAGTATAAAAATTTATTCCAAAGTAAAACCACTACTACTTACTTTTTCAGAGAGTAAATTGGAATCCATACTTTGAGTTGTTTTCTTTGGCTTAACTAAATAGAAGATTCCCTCTTGGAGAATTGTGTTCATGGCATGGTATTACTGATATCATAGTGATGGTGGATCAGAAGCCATCTGTTTGTTGTTTCATTTATCCATAAATCCATCCATCCATCCATGCATTCAACAATAAACCTTCCTAAGCAACCTTTAAACTCAGGGATACTGTCCTTGGTGCTGAAGCAGGAAAGCTGATTGAGACACATCAGGATGCTTCTAGAATAGTGGGAAATGTACAGAAATTGAAATAATTATAAAAATATTGTGAGAGATAAAATAGATGAATATTAAATATTTAAATATTTAAAACCATGTGCTGGTTTAAATATTTTAAGAAGGTTTATTTGCTTTGGGTGAATTCATAAAAAGTCATTTGTTCTGGATTTTGAAAGATTGCTAGTGATTTCTGGTAAAAATAAGGAGTTGAAGACATATTAATCTGTTTATTCTATTTATTGAATCTTTTGTTGTGAGAATTATAGACCATTATTCCCTGTGATATTCAGGTAAGTTGTAATTGCCCCATATGAAGAGTTTTCTAACTTTTTTCTATTTACTCCTCCTTCCATACCCTGGCTCTTGAGGGAGCACCACAGATCACAGTTTTTAAAACATAGGTATTTGAGAAAGAATGTAATATTTGGGATTTTCTAGACTTGACTTTGAATTTCCATGATTTTTTCTTGCTATGAGGTGCAAGGAAGTCCTTTAACTTATTTAAGCTTCAATTATTACCTGTGAAATTTGAAATTATGTGTATCTTTAGTAAGTATGGGTAGTATTTGGTTTTAATAAGGTGATCCTCAAGAAATTGGGAAAGAGGGTTACAAAATTGTTCTCAGAGAGTTGCAAAATTAATATGTAAAATTTCAGAACAGTATTTTATTAAGACTAGGACAGAGATTCTCAAGAGATACTAGTTCCACTTAGGAAACATTTCAGAATTACATAGTTATAGTGATGAGGCTTTTTCAATGTTCCCATACATCCCATCTTTTTATGAAAAGACTTTCCAAGACTTTAAAGATTATTGTTAGCATGAGCCATTATGTCTTATGGCAGTGGGTCACAGCTAATGAGTATTAGGGCAAAAGATAAAAAAGTAAGAATTTCTGCACTAAAGAAAGAGAGTGTCCATTAGTAAGGGGGGTGGTCATGAAGACATAGATCACAGGGCTGTGGACATGCCCAAGGGAATGTGTTTATCATATGTATGTGAATATCTAGTTTGCCTTATAGTGACATTTACCACAGTGAATTGATTTGGTCTTAGCATTTCAGTCTCTTATGATTCTGTACACTGCTTTAATCATGAGTGAAATTCTGACCCAATAACATTTCTGAACTACCAAAACTGAAGGCAAGGAAACTGTAGTGTGATTAGTCACACCAGCAGGTGTCACATTGTTTTCTACCTGGATAATTATGAAATCTTCCCAAGTGATCAGCAATTTGCACATGAATACTTTGGTATCTCCCCTGCAATGTCAAATAGACAACCTAAATATAACATTTCTGAAACCAAAGTCTTGTTCTCTTAGTCCCATGTTGAACTTTCTACCATATCTTCTCTAGTTTAGTAAATAGTAGTTCAACTATTCCTATTGTTTGGTCCAAATGCCTGTAATTATTCACTTCTCTTTCTTTCTCCTAACTTTCTGCAGAAAATGTCTTAGGGTGCTCATGACTCCAGTACCCTAGTATCTACATCCTTGTGTAATCTTTTCCCCTGAAATATGAGTAAAATTGATGATCTGCTTCTAAACTATAAGACATGGCATGGCTGATGGATGTCATTTCTGTCGTTAAGTTATGTTTTACAATAAAAATAAAATAGTAAAGTAATAGTCAATGACTTTGATTTAATTACCTTAAGTAGCCCTGATATGGTTGAGTGAGCCTGTTAGTAGTAGATTTAGACATTATTTGAAAGTCAGCTTGTCACACAAACATCATCTTTTGTTGTTTTCTTCATGTTCTTACTGTTAGTATCACACTACATGTTTGTTTCTTGAATACATCAAGCGCATTTATAATGGGCAGAACCTTGACTATGAATCTCCAACAATAACAGTTTCTTTGTACTGACTCTGATTCCTAAAATAACCATATTTTAGATGTTTATCTATATCTGTACCTATATCTCCTAGAGACCAGTGGACACGAATTATGAATGTCAAATAGGATATTAAGACTTTACTATAATGAAGGAGGAGAAGCAAATAAAACATGTATAGCTATCACACAGAATTTGAGAACACTGGGAAAATAATATGTTAAATGGGTAATTTTGAGGAGATGGAGAATTTAGAATATAGTGGCACATTTTGTTTGTTGACTCAGCTTGAATAGGCTACAGCCCCATCCTTTCAACATAACAGAAATCCAGGTGCTTCTATTGAAGATATTTGTAGATGTAATGAAATTCTCTAATCATTTAACCTTAAGAAAAATTATCCTACGTAGTCTATGTGAATCTGCTTTAGAGAGTGGGAACACCTTAAAATCAAGGTTGAAGCTTCAAAGAGATAGAATAAAAGACATTCTGCCCAGGGATGACAGCCTTAGTCTGTGCTGTTGGCTCACCCTGCTCTTGGTCCTTCCTTTCCTAACTGCCTGCTCTATGGATTCCAGACTCACTTTGATAATCAGCAGTCACTATCTTTGTCTCTTTAGACTGCCAAATTACTATATTCAGTCTAGATGGAATGGCTCATGAATTTCAGATAGATATGTTTCACAGCACATATGGCTGGAAAGCCTATGATCAAGGTTCCTGCAGCTTTGGTGTGTGGCATAGGCATATCGGTAGAAGGATAGCTCACTGTGGCCTCATATGGAAACAAGTGAAATGGATCTTTCTTAGGCTTCCTTTATAAGGGAATTATTTGCAACCATGGTCCTACTTCCAAATACATTGGTGGTTAGATGTAAACATATGAATTTGAGTTTACATAAACTTTCAGTCTATCGAAACAATCAATTATGAAACAGTTCTCATAAGGACTATATTAAAAATGCCTCCTACTGGTTCTACTTCTTTCACTGAGCTGTGGTAGATATAATTCTCTGTAGTATAGTACACGATGATATAAAAAGATGAGGTTTTGAAAATGAAATGAATGATTTAAATAGTAAATGTAAGAGAAGCTATGTGGGTTGGCCAAATCTTAGGATTTTTGAAAGTAAAAGTTGAAGGGGGGTGAGGGAGCAAGGAAAAGAAGAAAGGAGGAAGACAGAAATAGAGAAAGAGAGACAGAATAAACAAGGAAAGAGAACAGATGGGACTATGGGATCATTGATATTTTGTTGACTGTAGGAGTGAGATAGAAATTTGTCTAAGACCATGGGTTTTGATGTCACCTCCTTGATTTGAATTTCACCTCTGTGTTAGATTTGCCTTACTGTAACAAAGTACCTGAGCAAAGTCAACTCACAGGAGGGAAACATTATTTTGGTTCATGATTCCAGTGGTTCAGTTCATGGTGACTGTGCCTTGTTGCTATGACTTTATGCCCGCACAGTACATCATGGCAAGCATGCAGTTTGGGGGAGGCTTGTTCACCTCATGGTGGTGGCGGAGCAAAGAGAAAGAGAAGAAGGGACAGGGTCAAAACTTCCTCTTTCTAGGACATGTCCCCAGTGACCTAACTTTGACCAGTAAATCCTGTCCCCCAAAGGTTCCATGATCTCCCCAATACTATCACAAGGGAGAGAACAAGTCTCTAACACGTTAGCTTTTGGGGGACACTTTTTATTACTTAGTGATTTTGTGATATTGTTCAGATTCACTTAGATTTCTGGTCCTTCAGTTTGTTTAGATCACTGAAAATTTACAGTGTGAACATATAGAATTCTGTAGTATGAAAGATATTTTAATTCATGCCAAGTACTCAGACCTGTATCTGGTATCAGACAAGACCTAAAACCCCTCCATATTAGCTCTTTAAATTATTATTAGGTAGTGTTGCAATTTGCTGGTTAGGAAAACAGAATCGCTAAAATATTATTTTGGGAATAAGAGGCTCACTATTGTAGGCAGAGCATATTCAGTGTAAGGAATTGTGGTGCATAAAGGTCTGAAAAGTTGAAATTGGAAATTGAAGAGTCACAGAAAGTCACTGTGTCAATTAGAAGGAATGTAGTCAAGTGCTTAAATGCTTGGTGTTGGCTTTGGAATTGTTTGCTTGTTCTCTGGTAAAAAGAAGTAGAATATTAGTTGGACCCTAAAAACTGCCTGCTGGGCACATCCACATAGATCTGTCATCATGGCCTTTGGGGAGTGATGCTGTCTGTTTCTCTCTATTTCCTAAATTTCCAACTTGGGGTCCTACAGGGAGGAGAGTCTGGAAAACATGTTCTCCAGCCTTAGAAATACGAAGTTGACAAACATGGTCCAGCAAAGTGGTATTGTTTTGCTTTAAATTCTCTTGGAATCCGCTTCACTGATAAACATTTGAGTGCAAGTAGTTTATATGAGAGATGATTTCAGAGGATTAATGAAATGAGACAGAGGATGATGAATCGGTATAGGGGTGCAGTTGGATAGGAAGAATAATGGCTAATGTTCCATCAGAGTATGGTAAGTATGGTTGACAGACATTAACGTTTATTTCAAAATAGAGAGGACTTCGAATGTCCTCAGTAAACACACACACACACACACACACACACACACACACACTACTTAAATTGATGCATGTATCAATTACTCTCGTGTAATCGTTTCAGATTATAAATGTGTAAAGATTTTGTGTATTGGTTAAAAAAAATAAAAAATGTATTTAAAAACACCAGGGGTGGGATGGACGTGGTGGCACATTCCTGTAATCCCAGCACTTGGGAGGCTCAGGCAGGAGGATGGTTGTGAGCTCGAGACTAGCCTGGGTTACAAAGTGAGCTCAAGACCATCTTGAACTGCATAGTGAGACCCTGTCTCAAAAACCAAAACAAAATAAAAAACAAAAACACCAGGGGTGGGGTTGGGGAGAAGAGAAACAGGAAGGAGAGGAAGCCACTGTGAGGGAGGAAGAGGGGTGGGCTCATCCCACCAGCCAGCGGCTTGGTCTGGCTGGGCTTCTAGGGGTGGTGAGGAGCATGTGTAGAATGGTCGCAAGAGAGGACTAAGGAAGTGGGCTGTGCATTTCTCAGCTTTCATTGGTCACTGGCTGGGGGCTGCTCCTAGGGTTTTAACTCTGCTTTTCCGTTTTCTTCATTTGTGAGCCAAGAATGTCTGAAGCAGAGGGCTAAACTCAGTGAAAGTTTAAGAACCCTCCTAAAGTACATACAGGGCACTGTCTGCTGTGAACTTTCTATTTCAACTTCCCTCGCTACAGTATGTCACCGTGTAACCATCACCTAATAGAAAAACTGTGCGCAATGGAAGTAAAATAAAAATTAGGCTGATATCCATGTGATTGTAGTGACATTGTAAGGAAAACCAAAAGTTCGATGAGGCAAAGGATAATGAGGTGAATGATTTCTGGAAAAAGGTTGGCAAATGCATTAGTTCGATTTGCTTTACCAAAGTGGGTGGGCATTCTCCAGTCTGCTAAAGGCCTGAATATGATGAAAGGACAGAGGCAGAACAAATCCACTCTCCCTTCTTGGGCTTGCCCATTCGTCTTTCTTTGTTGAGGACACCAGTGTTCATGGTTCTCAGGACTTAGAACTCACTGCAGCCTTATCCCATTGGCTCCTTTGGTTCTTAGCCTTTGGGCTTGGACTGGAACAAAATCAGTAAACTTGCTGGACCTTCAGCTTGCAGATAGCATTTTTTAGGTCTTTTTAGCTACCACAATCACACAGACCTATCCTTCGCAATACGTATTTTTCTGAATATCTATAACCTATTGGTTCTGTTTCTCGGTAGAACATTGACTAAAGCCAGGTATTGCATGAAAAACCTTCCATTCACTGCTTAATGTGACTCAAAATAATCTTGTGATATTGATTTTGCTAAAATGTTTGACCTTCTTATGAGAATTGAGACTTTAAATACGTAGAGTGGGGTTAAAAACCTGGCAATTGGCCCTTACAGTGCACCCTGCTAATCTGAACAAGCCTGTTAGATTTATCATTTTAATTGCCTTTTAAGTCTGTTCTCATCAAATACCTGAAATAGGAATGCATGTTGGAACAGCAGAAAGCAGACAAAGGAAAGATCACACCAAATTCTTCTGGGGAAAAAATAAAGGGTTAAGGGCTATTGATGATTTATTCTAGTATAACAGAATTCACTACAACTAAAAGAATTCACTACAACTGAACCACTCTTTTCCTATTACATATAAATATCTTTACTTTTTGTTCTTAATTCTATCTTGGATAATTAAGAAAATTCATGTAACATCTCATAAATCCTTTGCCTAAAGTAATTGAAGAGCACATGTATTTCTTCTTCATGAAGAATTGGTTATGATATTGGTTAAAAATTTCTGAGTGGATTGGCCCTCGGTAACCACACCACAGCACATATCACTGGAGAAGAGCACAGGACAGAAGTATGCACAAGGCAGTGCTTGTGGCTTAATGACAGATAAAGACAACATTGTACTAGTTACTACGTATGTAAATCTGATTTGTTTTCTTTTTTAAAAGAAAAGTATATTTTCCTTATCTTTCTTCAGTACCACCTAGTTCTCCAGGCTCTCGCTTGTCCATGATTTGAACTATTCTACCAAAGGATGCTTTGTTACTTTAGCAAAACCAATCAGCAAAGATCTTTTCTTGCTATTTGGAGGTACTTACTGTTCAATATGCAGTCATCCCCAGTAGCATTCGCAAGGGGTTTGGAGAGCAGGAACAAACAAATCTTTATTGAGCCAGCTGATGGACAGCCTCTAGCCAAGAGAAGATGTCTGTGCCGCTCTGGATCTCACCTCTGGTATAAGTACATTTTTAGGTTTCCATAGTAACTATTATCTCATTTTTGGAACTTATAAGAATTTCACACAATTATCACAAGGTTTACCTTTCCCAGAAGCTGAATTCCAAATGACCATTGTAGTCTAACTCTTAGCCTACTTCCAAACTTGTCCTGTTTATCCTGTTCCCATTTGATGACTCTGCTCTCCTATAAATGGGCTGACAACTAACCAAGGTGAAGGGGTTAAAAGTGGGGGGTCAGCTACAGCTTAAGTGACTTCTCTTAAAATGGAGTTAAAAACAGAAAATGGAGTTTCTTTTGCCCTGTCATCCAGACAAGGAATTGAAAGCGGGAGCGAGGATTCACCAGGGTTTCTTACAGTTCCAGTGCTCAGCATTCACCCAGCTGAAACAGCAGGATAAAAATAATCCAACAACAGTATATAATGATTTAGTGTTAAACAGATGGTAAAGTATCCTCCATTCATTGTTCATTAACGTTCATTTGGTTCCCACAGAGAAGGACTGTAAGTTTTGACTTCCTGAAGATAGAGATGAAACTTCCCTGTAGAGCACAAGAAGGTAATACTATCTTAGTGAAAAACCAACCTACAGGACCTGGAATGGTTTTCTGGGATAAATCATTCCTGGAAGTGGAAATGCCAAGGACCTCAATAGACTTTACAACCAGAACAGAGAAACTCAGAAACAAAGAGTCTAGAAATGTTAAGTTTTCTTATTGAAGAAGAATTGTCAGTTTCAAATATATCTCCATCTTTTCTCTATTCAACATGTCAGCACAAGTAGTATATGATGTTCTCTTGATACTTGCTGTACACATTTTTATGAGTGCTTAGTTGATATCTTGTATTTATTTTGTTGTCTCTAGACTTCTGTATAATTTTTAACCACACATACATGTGAGTATTATTTAAAGTAGGTAAAGTAATGCACAAACCTAAAAATCTTTCCTCAGGATTTATGGAAGTGGTTTTTCAGAAACTATCAATTGGGCACATATTTTGTGGTATCATTTGCCATAACTACAATATTTTCCCTAACATGGCATGCATAAAGTAGACTCAAATGTCTCTTGAGGGTCTCTTTGCTTATAATTAATTACCTTTGGTAGACATATTTTTTGCTGCATTTCTGTACCACAAATTAAAGAACTTACAGGTTTAAAATTTTCTGCTTATTGATAGACTATTCATTGAAATTGTTCCCAAAGTTAATTTGCTTGTTTATTTTTAATAGTATGCTTATTGGACTCATTTAGTTTTTTGACCAAGTGACCTCTAAACTCAGAACTGTGCTTTAAGTTTATCCAATGTCTTCACTTTTTGGTTGAAAGTTATAAAAATTTTAATCATTGGTGGCAACAAATTGCTTACCAAGTTTTCCCTCTTTTTTCTCTCTAAACCTACCTTGTAAGCTGTACTAGCTTTTCCATTGCTGGGACATAATGCCCAACACTGATGACTTAATAGAAGAGAGTTTTAATTTTTGAATTTATTATTAGTACATATTTGTAGTACATAATGTTTACATTCCATGTGTGGAGCTGGTTCATGTACATAACACACCCCAATAACTTTTCTCATCCCCTCTCCCCTTCCTCTCCTCCGATCCCTTTTCCGTTTGAGGACAATCTATCTCCTTCCTTGCTATTATCTATCTTTTATTTTGTGCTTTATATGTAATTTAGGTTTCTCATAGAAGGGACACCATGCAATAATTAAACTTGAGTGTCTGATTGATTGTACTTAACATTGTGATCTTGCACTGCATCCATGGTTTCATGGCATTCCATACATGGTTGTCAGGCTCTGAGGCAGGAACCTCAGGTGGGAAGGGCGTGGCAGAGTAAGGATACTTTATACATGGAGGCTGACCACAGAGCGGGGGACAGCACCAGCCAGGAACCGGACTAGGGAGCATATAAAGTCAAGCACTCAAAGTCACACCTTCATAGCCCACCAAAAACACCCCAGAGTGTCTCCATCAATTCCCCTAGCCAGATCCCAAGCCAATGAAATGGCGCTCAGTCATAACTACCCAGTGACAACGTGGTGAGTGAAAGTTCAGCCATTATTTGTGATGTTCATCATAAATAAGAATGGTCAATAGTACTCAATACATCTATTTACTTATTTTTATTTTAAAGAGAAAAGAATAAAAACAAAACAACAAAAATAAAGACATAAAGAAAACAGAAAAACAATAAAAATAATATAGAATTTCAAAACAAGGTGATAGGAAAATAACAATGTACTGTATTACATATTGCTATTTTCAAAGTGGTTACTTAGATAACCCAATATAGGCATGTAAGATTGATCAAACAATTAAACATTAACTGTTCCTTTCAATAAACCAACAGAAATTAGTAGTACTATCTTAGTGTATATATATTATTTTTTTTCCTTTCCTCTTTTTTTCTTTTCTCTTTTCCCTCATCCCACTTGTTCTTTGCTTTTGAGCAATTTCTTTCCCTTTCACAATACCTATTAAATGTACTGTATAGAGAAACATACATTTGAGGGATAGATTCTACGAATACTTTTGAAGGGGATAACTCAACTGGTCCTTGCATAGAATGCTTGACCACCCTCTGCATTACTTCAGCCTCCTATTTCCTGACACTTTGTAAGTTTCTTTCCCAATTTAATTTTCTCTACTGCATGAACTAACATATGAAGTGTTTAACTTTTTATCCATTTTATTGCCTGCTTCGCCTTAGGATGTAAGCTTCACAAGGCAGGTATTTTTACTTATTTTATTTACCATAAAAGGACCAGATAATAAGAGTACACATATGTATTTGTTGAATGATGAATTGTGATAGAGAGTCAGTTGACCAAAATAGGTGTGGAAGAAGAATATTAAGGCTCAGAATTCAAAGCAGAAAATTGTGAGCAAATTTTAAAGCATAAGCAAAGAGGAAGATAACTCAGATTTCCAAGAGAAAAAGGCAGAGCATAAAGTAGAGAAATATAGGAAGGTGTCAGGTAAAGAGCTTCACAAGAGTAAGTTGCTGAAGTGAAGGGGAGAGAAGTATTTTTCTTGAGAGTGGGAATGAAAATATACAGAGAAATAGCTGGGCATGGTTGCTCATGCCTGTAATCCCAGTGCTTGGGATGCTGAGGCAGGAGAACACTGCGAATTCAAGGCCAGCCTGGGTGGCACAGTGAGTTCAAGGTCAGTCTGAAGTATGAGACCCTGTCCTCCACAAAAAGGGAGACCCTGTCTCCATAGAAAAAATACCCAGACATTGTAGGTTGGAGAGTTTGTGTTGACAGAGATGGAAACTCAGGAAACACATCTGACACTGTGAATCCTCTTTGAAAAACAGGATACGGGCAATCTGCTTGGCATGAGGGAATGAATAGTGCTGGGAAGGAAAGGCCAAGTGGAAAAGGTTTTGTGAGATCAGCTACTTTAGGAAAGAGAAACGACCAGAACTAAATGGAAGTTGTAACTGATCACTGCAAGAGCCCTAGTTGAAGCAGGTGATGAGAATTTATAGTCAGGGGCCCTTGCTTTAATCTCTTTCTTACAATTACAAACGGCTCAGAAGTGGGAGCGTGAAATAAACAAGAGCAGAAGTTAGCTTTTCCTGGGTTTGGTAAATGGTCAAATGGACGTGGAGAAATGGAGAAGCGGTTGCGGCCGATTAGGTTGTGGGAATGACTAAAAATGGTGTCCAAGCTGGAGAGGGCAGGTGGAACTGTCAGAGAGGGTGGAAGCTGGGCCGTGAAGGTGGAATGTGCGCTAGAGCCCAGGGTGTTCCATGACTACGGGTTCCACTTCCATTCTGAACAGAAAGAGGATTTGGACTTTTCATTGCTTGTCTTCCTGCACCATCTGTAAAGGGTTTTGTTTTCAGGGACTCAAAGCTTTCTTCACACCATGTGTCTTTGGCTTGGCACGTAAACATAACTCAGCGGCAAACCTGTGGGATGAGGTTATGGTGCACACTGTCAGGTACTCCTGTCAGGAAAGACATCCAGCTCATGAATATGTAACTGCAGTTGTAGCTGGAGGGGAAATGCTCCTCGGTTCTGCTTGACTCTGGGTGCGTGGTCTTCACCTTGGCTCTCATTACTCCTGGCTTGCCTTTTTGTCTATGTGTTTCAGGGCAGAACAAAAGCGAGGTCGGGAGTTGGGGACAGGGGCTCTGGAATTTGTTATCTGCGGTTAAATCCTGGTTTCTATTTTCTAGATGTGTAATAGAAAAGTGAAGTACTGAAGGGACTGCTTCAGTGTTCTCATCTGTAAAATGGGGTTATTGGTGGCATATAACCTATGGGAATTATCATGTGGATTGGTAAAATACATGTTAATTATCTTGGATGAAATTTAGTATTTAGGCATATTTAATTACTCATGACAATGATGGTTAATAATACCACAACTGCAAGAATTTACTAGAACCTTTATAAAGAACAGATTTATAATTTTCCTAGAGTGGAGTCATTAGGAGTTGTGCCCTCAGAACATAAGCAGGGTATAATTATAATCATAAGCTATATAATTCTTACATGAGTATTACACCAATTATATATCTGGTCTGGGACTTTCCAAGGAGCATATACAGATAAAGCAAACATAAACTTCCAAGAAACATCTAAATGGTTCTGTGGTCTTTAAAAGTAATCAAATAAAAGTATGGACTCTCAATTAAAATCACTACAATTTCATTAGGCACTGTTAATAAAAATGTAAATTAAAAATCCATAATTCCATTACCTACTTATAATTGTGACTAGGCACAAATAATCAAAGATATCTTAATTGTGTTTTTCCCTCTGATGTATCACATACACACTGTGATTTAATTGTGTGTTGCATGTTTAAACAAAATTTTATTACAGTAAAAGACACATTGTAATCAATCTCTCTCAAAACACTCCCCCTCGGCTCAGATACACTTATTATTTTTGCCACTTTTGGAAGTGGTTCTGGAGTCATCTTTCAAGAGTGTCTTTAGACGCCCTATGGTGGCAGACTTAATGTGCTCAATTGATTCAAAGCATTTGCTTTTCATGATCATTTTCACTGGGGAAGAGTAAGAAGTGACTAGGTCCTAGATCTGGTGGATAAGGTAGGTGGATGAGGAAACTGTGATGTTTTATGCACCTGCCTTTCCTTGAGATGGCACTCGGCAGGAGGATTCAGCACAGCCTGATACACCGAGTCTGAGCACCTGTGTAAGTGGACCTCCAGAACTGCGTCAGAGAGGAGCAGGTGTGATGGGCTAAGCTTATGCAGAGTGAGGGGGAATATTCTGAGGGAGCTTGATAGCAATGTGTCTTTTACTGTAGTGACTGCTTTAGGTTAAACATCTGCCTTGTGTTTCAGTTACACCTTGCATGTGTACTGTGAACTTCTGTGCATGTGATCACCCAGTATTTCATGGGGCTGTAGCTTTCCTTTGCATCTTTGGCCGATACTCTGTGATATTACTGACTGATATTACTGTGCTTCCCTTCAACCTCTTCTCTCTCCTCCCTCTTCTTCTGACTCTTGTGCTTCACTCTATCATTATGAAGGACACAGCAGAATTTCGGGGGCAACTAAAGCTTTGTTAATCTTCCTTTATGAGCCCTGGGCTCCTGTCCAGCTTCACTGGGGATTAGGCTATGAGAGTATAAGGCAGCGGTTCTCTATTAATAAATCGCATTAGTTTCTACCCTATAAATGATCGTTGACCCCAGGAAGAAAAGCCAAGTACGAACATTCAAAGTTTCCAAGAAATAGACTAATATTCATGAAAACCCCTAATAAAATATAATCCAAAATTCTAATAACCTTTTGAATCCCCTGGTTCCATGTAAACACCCTGTACATGCAGCTGAAGATGTCCTTTTTTTCTAACTATAATGTACACAATCCCTCAATACATTACCTGACTCATAGTCAACACTTAGTTTTTAGTAATTTTTATTCCTTCATCTTTTAGTGTAATAAATATTATAACATTATTTAGTTCTTGTCACAATGCTTTAGATAAACAGGGTGTTGGAAGATTGAACTATTCCTTTCTTAGATTTAACTTTATTTTTGGTGGAACTGGGCATTGAACCCAGGGCTTTCACACCAAGCTACCTCCCCTGCTCTTTTTAAATTTATTTTTAGACGTGTCTTGCTAGGTTGCTAAGTTGCTCAAAATGATCTCGAGATTGTTTCAACCTCCTGGAGTGCTAGGAGTGCACCACATTTCCCAGATGGCTTCCTAGGTATGTTTCATTGTTGAATGATCTCTCCAGGGGAGAAAGCACCTATGGAAGAATCTCTCTGGAGAGGCTTAAGGGCTTCACATCTTTAAGATCCTTTTTCATGTTGTTGCACTGCATGGAGTGGCTTTTGATTTTGTACCACTAAGCGCTCTGAAACTTTTCCCATAAACTTCTTGCTTGTTCATCTAATGACTGCCAAAGTATAGGCTATTTCTGATGGTTTCAAGTAGGTTCCACCAAAAGAAGAAAATAAAATATTACTCTAGCACATTGCATCACACCAGTGAAAAGAAAACGTTTCTGCAATCAGTGAATGATGACTTCATAAAAAACATTGTGATAACAAAGATTATGATGCTTTCTATTAATATAGAACAATTTCTGCCATTTATTTTGTGATGTGATTTTCATAACTATCTTTGTGATCAGTAAATAAATGAGGAAAAACAATGGGAAATACATCTTAAGGTACTGAGGTGAAAATAGTAGTAATTAAAATATACATTTGAAATGCCTATGTTTTATAACTGATTAAAGGTGATATAAATCACTTTCTTGTGGATGGGGCAAAATGTCTGACGCATGTAATTCATAAGGAGTGAGGTTTATTTTGGGTCCCAGGCAGAAACGTGGTGGTGGAGGGGCCAGAAAGGAAAGCTGCTCACCCCGTGGCGGGTAGGAAGCAGGAAATGAGAGGTGGAACTGGGGGTGAACATGTCCTCCAACTCCGCACCCCCAGTGACACACCCCTTCCAACCAGGCCCCGCCTCCTAACAGCATGTCTAGCTATCAGCTCATCAATTAATCAACACGGTGACAAGGATGGCACCTTCCAAAGGCCCAACTGTGAACACATGGGGCTCTGAGGTGATATTTTAGGTCCAAACCAGAGCAAAGATTAAACAGTTTTCAGCATTGCAACACTGTAGTTCTTTCTAATGGGTTAGGGAGAAATATTTAAGAAATTTTTAGGAACTGGCAGACAATATATTCTGTGTAACTTGTACATAACTCAGAATATAAAGTGAGTTTAAATAAAAATTTTATAATCTGTACTTATATGACAGCACTCATAATATAGGTTGTAGTTCCCACGTATAATTTAATGAGCACGTCAAAACTATGGAGTATCTCAGACTGTTAAGAATTTATTTTATTCATGGTGAGATATAATGCCAATATATTTCATACTACCATGAAACATATAAAGTCCTTCTATTTCTCTCTGTCTATGTGACATGAAAAAAATGAAAATTTTTAGTGGAAGGTCTTTGGATAAGAAAATATGATAGGCATGGTGGCACATGCCTGAAATCCCAGTACTCGGGGAGTCTGAGTCATTCAATTGTCTAAGCTGTGTTCAGTCTCAAAACATACAAGAGGGTTAAGGATGTCCCTCATGTGAAGATCCCAGATTCAATCCTCAGTATTGAAGAAAGAAACAGAATGGCGGAGGGAGAGAGAAAGAGAGACGGGGGGAGAAAGAGAGAGAGAATCAATAACATTAGTCTGGGATGTTTTGTTTCATCCTGAGAGCATCAAATAAAAATGTTAACTTAATTTGGCATGATTCCTTAAAAAGTGTTCAGTGGTTCATAGACTTTATCTCACTTGGTCTGCAGAAGGACCCTAGGAGGTAGGCTTGGCATAGGACAATGTAGCATGGTGTTTAGCAGCGCAAACTTTATCCACATTCACTGATGTAACTACAGGCCAGCAGCCCAACTTCCACGTGCTCAGCTGTCTGGAAAACGGCCACCTTCTACTGGTGATCACAGAGCCAGTGCTGGATCCGAGTTGCCTGTGAAGTGTATTGCACCACACCAAGCCCTGCTACCTTTTTTTGCAGGAGTGGAGGCCGGGCACAGAGAGAGTAAGCTTTTCTGCAAAGCATAATTTTACCTTTCACTCGTTGATGATTGCCTTCATTGTGAAAAAAGGGCTGATTAGTGCAACAAAGAACAATGGCAAATTAAGGAACTATGTTTAAGGGTATTTTCTAGAATCATTCATTTAAGAAAATCTCCTGCCTTATTTATTTCAGTGGTAGTTTGGGCTTGTTATGGTCTTGGGGAGATGTACAATGACAAAAGAGATAATATTTAGATACACTAGCCAAAAAACCCCCAGTGGATTTGTATTTTCTACTTACGATATAAAAAGACTTTTTCTAATGATAGCTGATATCTGTGATGGCAAAGCCTGCTAGTACAAATAGATTCCTAAAACTTTTATCACTTGTAGCTGCTAGCTGATGTTAATAAAATAAAGTACACATTTTCCATCTCAGTTCAAGTAAATACTCAGTAACAATTAGGTCTCATTCCTGGGCTAACTTAAAGTGAAATAACAGTTTTGAAAAATTGCAACTACTAGCCAAGAATTCTATAAGCCTTTGAGCTGATTTGGATCCCAGGGTGGGCATATTTTGTTTCTTTTAGAAGTATGAGAGTGCTGGATAATGAGCTGGCTGAGGGGCAGCAAGAGAGAAGGCTTTGTGCTTGTTTGGTGAGTGATTCAGTTTTATTTAAATTCTTATCTTCTCAGTTTCTAAACTCCCTAAGCTTAGTCTCAACTTTTAACTCTTAGCAACCTATGACTCTGCCATGTCTAAAACTTTTAGTACTTTTGTATTTTATATACCAATGAACAAGTAATATGTATATGTTGTATATGTTTATCATCACATACATGACAGAAACTCATGCATTCAAATATTTGCATATACATGAGCATTGCCCTCTGCTATTCGATCCCATCTCATCTGGACCAAGTCTCTGGGATGAATGCATGCGCTTCAGAAGTGCCGCTGTTCACACTCAGACTGTGCTTTCTGTTTGCTTGATAGTTTTCCCACTCCCGTTCTTCCTTGTCTTTTCCTTCCTCTTTCCCTTTCTCATTCCTTGTTCTCTTTCCCCATGCATAGAGCTTTTGACCCTCTTCTTTGTATGCACACCTCTGTCCTTGCCTCTGCTCTTATTTTGGCTTTGAGTTATATAGGGTTTTCTAATAAACTGGTCAAGAATATCCTATCTAGCTACCTCAGCTAGACAACCACTTGGCATAGTACCCCATGCTTAGTAATTATTCCTCAAAAAATAATTCCAGTGAGACAGTCTTAAATCATGTATGAAATATAGGAAAAGATTTAGAAAATTTCCCCCATAGAGAAATGATAAGTATTGAAAGAGATCAGTGATTAACCTTATTTGAAGATTACACATTACATGCTTGTATGGAACATTACATTGTACCCCATTAATATGTATAACTCTTATGTTTTTGGTATCTGTTAAAACATTCAAAATTAAATTTCATAAACGTACAATGAAGTTAACTTTATGAAAACAAGGATAATGAATACTGAAGAAATCATGTGTAGAGGAAATAACTGTCAGCATAGTTGTAGACTGTTATCAATCACAATCATGGATCAATAACTCAAGTGTTTAGAATTATTTTTAATGGACAAAACTTCTATATAATTTTGTGTACAGTGTGACAGATTTAAGCATGAACATATCATGGAATGACTAATAGGTACTTATATACTTAATCTTTTTAAAAACTATGGTCATGTTATAAAGAAATATCTTGGACTTATTCCCTCTAACTGGAAAGTTGTAACCTTTGACCAATTACTCACCCCTTACCTCTCTTTTCCTCTAATAATCACTCATAAGCACTGTACTATTCCCAAACTTTTTTGAGACAAATATTTCTATGTATTAAAAAAATATTTCTATGTATCCCAAGTTGGAGTTGAACTCCTGATCCTCCTGCCTCAACTCCTGAGTACTGAGATCAAAGTTGTGCACTACTGCTTCACCCAGTGCCACTCTTGAGAAACTCCCAGGGAGAGGACCTTGAAGAAATGAAGGCAGGAGTCAAAATGCAGAAAACCAAGGTCAGACAGACCCCTTTCTCCTGGCTGGAGAAAAGAAGCCACCCAATGACTGCAGCTTGTTTATTTATACACTGGATGGGTAGATGTTAGGTGAAACCCCTCTGCCTAGCAATTTGTTTTCCTGACTCACCTCAGGAGCCTTATATTCTCAGGGCCGGATCAACTTGTTCACTAGGCTCACATTGGGCATGCTGTGTTCTTGGGGCTGGCCTTGCTCTAGCCTCCCATTTGTGACCAACCTTCAGCTTCAGCCTGTCTCCACATCTCCCCCTTTTTTGTTTTGTAGTTGCAAGTGATGGGTGGTCATTTGGAGTTGGAGGAGCTGTGTTTGTTAGACTCTGCAGAAGACCTTTTCCTTCTTAAACTCTTTCCATTTGGAGTGAGCTTACTCACTTATGCTAAAGATTTCCAGTTTAAGATTTCACATCCTTGCATTCAGCAGTTTAACCCTATACAGCCTATTAACCCATAGCAGTAGTAAGTTACCAGTGTCACTGGAAATTGTCAGAATGTGTTAGTGATTTGAGTTTCTTTTATAGCTAGCATATTACTATGGTATTATTTTATTCATCTTGTGATACTTTTCTGCTGGGTGTTAAAGACCAAGGTAATGTGAAACCTGTATTAATGAAAATTAAGTTCTTGCTCTCTTTCATGGTCAGTTAAGTCTCTCAGGTTTTATTTTAGAGCCATGTAAAGCCATGTCAGCTATCTGGATGTGTCATGGCCATTGCTTGACCAAGTTGCTTTCTGTAAAAGCTTGGGAGACTTTCCTCTCCTGGTGACTCACCTTAAGTACATTGTATACTGTTAATCTCCTTCCTCTGTGGTCCAACAATTCCTTTGGTCAGAAGATTGGGGACTCACTGAGTTACAGGATGTTGTCCTCACTGACCTTGGAGGGCCTGAATCAAAATATTGGCTGTCCTATTAGCCCATCTATCTTTCTAGCTTTTGTTTTCCTTTTGTCAGTAGTTGCATACTCAGAAGAGAAGGTTAATGACATTACATTGTAATGGGAGCAGTGAACTTAATATTACAATTTTAACAGAATATCAAGACATAATGTAGATACAATGTAGAACCATTATTTTGTACCAACCATGGATATTCCAGTAGTTGAGTCCCTGTAGAATGTTAGCAGACAAAAACTATGTAGTTTTATCCAGAAAATGTGAAATCAAAAGCCATACATAATACTTTAGCATGACAATCATGATGACATTTTTGTCACACTCTTAAATTCTCTACCTTGGAATAGAATAGCCATTTTAGTCAATATCTCTGTCTAGTACATGGGAAGGTTTTACCTAACCTGTCATCCTTTAATGTGAAATTATTGAAGAAATTCATGACATTGTCTAGACTGCTTAATGTCTAGGCATCTATAAGTATAGTGGCACATACATAGCATGTACATCACATAAATTTTTGTTAAAGGTAGAGATCTGTTTCTGAAAGAAAAAGTCTGTTACCATAAATAACCCTGGTTTTCCATTTTGGAAGACCTGTACATATGAAGGCATGAATACATATAATGTGCTACAAGATTAATAATAAGTTGTCATAGCCATATGAAAACTTTTGTTTCTTAATTTAGGTTTGTACCAAGGCATCTTTAAATTAGAAAACCTTATTGTCTCATTTCTAGAAAACCTAACCTTTTTATGATGACCAATGTAAACATAATAATATATTTTTAATATCACTTATTGGGGTGTCTCATAAGGCTATAGAGATAATTGGGGCCCCCCATTAATGAACAAAGGCTGGGATATGATTTTTTTCCATATCCTTTAGGATATGAAAAAATATCATATCATAAAGGAGCAGCTACTCCTTTATTCACCAGAGGGAGCCCTGACCAATATTTCTCCAAGCCTGAAGTGTCCTCTTTTAGTTACCTTAACCAATTTCTAATGACCAATGAGAAAACTAACTTTAACCTCATTTTGACCAGCTGGAAACCCAGGTGGAAGTAAGCTTTTTAAGTCTATAAGCCAAATTAAATTATAAAGAAAATCACCCAAAAATACAAAAGAAAAAAATTGTTGAGCTCAAATAAAAACAGCTGTTAACAGATTGTACAAACAGACAAACAAATTCAAAATACTATAAGATGAGAGTGCACTCAAATATATTTTTGGATAATTTGAATTATAATGACTGTTTTAATATTTGTATTGGTTACTTTTCTCTTGTTGCTGGGGCAAAATACCCAACACCCCAAATTACGGAAGGAAAGGTTTATTTAGCTGACAGTTTGTGGAGGTTTCAGTCCTTACTCCTCTGACTCCAGGGCAGGATGGTACATGGCACAGGGGCAACACTTCAAGGTAGCAGAAGACAGCAAAACCAAGAAGAGCAAAAAAGGGAAGAGCAAGCCTCTTCACTGACTTATATTTAAAGCAGGCTCTCCACCCACTACCGCAGTGTGGTGTAGCACTCACACCATCTCCCTGCTCTCCTCTTGCACAGGATGAGCATGTTTACAAATTGAGGACCCCTTTCTGAATCACTTAGTCTAAACTTCTCAAATTGACACAATTTATCAACAATTACACAATTTAGAAATTTGTAATTATAAACAGACTAGTAAAAATTTTTTGCAGGTCAATTGGGAGAGATTTTTTACAAGAAAAATTTAGAAGGATCAAAATCCTTTTTATATTTTTTATTTTAAAGAAAGTGGTAAAAAAATCAATAGCAATATACCAACATCACAGACATAAACAAAACAAAGTGAGAACATTAAAAGTGATACAGGGTTTCAAAAAAATGATAGGAATTAACAGTGATTGTTATATTACATATTATTACCTTCAACTACATTGCTCAGATTACCAGATATAAGAATGGAAGATTGTTCAGACCATTAAAGGGAATAAAAATAATTAAATGAAACATTAGAGACAATACAGAGTTTCACTAGACAAGATAGTAGGAGTTCATCAGTGATGGTTCCACAAAATCTTTTACTTAAAAGTAGTATATATTTTTGTATTTTAATCTGTCTCAAGAATACTGGCAATTTTCATGTCTCTTTCTTCTGTCACTTTCAGCTCAGTAATCATACATTCTGTGACCTACTCAGACCTGTGATTCCTATTTTTGGTTACTATCTCCCGGGCATCCTGGGTCAATTTCTTTAATTGGTCCCAGGTCGGGTCTAGCCTGATTTTTGCCAATAGGCTGTGGGGCACTGAGGCATCATTGCCAAAGGACTGAGCGTCAACTTCTTGAAAGGTGGAGCCAGTTCCTTCTCTGGGTCTGGGTTCATGATACAGCCAGACAGCATGCTCTGGCAACCAGATAGGCCATTCATTAGCCTCTGGAAAGACACAAGCATACCCTGAGCCCATATGACTACTGGACTGGTCCTCTCCACTGTTCAGCATGAAGATCTTTTCAAAGGGCCCTTCCCAGCTTCTTTTCCTTTACTTGATTGAATTATCTTTCTACTGCTGTAGTTCCATCCGTAGTAGGATTTAAAAAGTTAATAGTATAAAATGCCAAGCGAAGTCTAATAAAAGGCATGAATTTTGCAGGGAAGGATTCTCCTTTTTGCTTTTTAATTGAATTTGAGGGTATGGTGAGCACATTCAACAGTTCTTTGACCTCAAAGGTTATAAGGAATTCTTGTGGTAATGGAAATGTGAAAAGCTTTACAAAATGTTTGGAGGACAGCATTCACATAAGGTGGGCCATTGCAGTCTTAAGTGTATGTGGGCAGCCAAGGTTACCAAAAACATCCAGGCAGTAAGTGAGCAATGCCCTTCCACAATAAATAATCCTCTGGAATTAAACACGCTTTAGATATTCCTTTTCAGTCATTTGGGGCCATCACTTGTTGTACTATGAGCTCTACAAAACACAAGGTAAAAGGAGTTGTGGGTCCATAGGCAGTGGTCACTTGTTTTTGTTCTTTTGAGGCCTTAAAGGGTACAGCTTCATGAAGATGTATAACTTGTCCTGGGTTATTGGGGTCTTGACCCAATTACTGGGATCTTCAACAATAGGGCAGACATGTTGAAAACCCTTCAGGGATCCTCTTTCCCCCTGGCTTCTTTTTGTGACAATTGAAAAGGAGAAAGAAAGGATGACTCTATTCTGTGAAGGGTGGAAGTCAGCCTGTGATGCAGCAAAACTTTTCAAAACTGAGAAAGCAAGAGTAGGTGCTTGTGGCCCAATTAATTTTATCAGGTTTACTTTGAGAGACTGAAACGTAAGTCACAGTGAAACAGTCCTCTTGTGGGGAAGGGCCTCTTTGCCCCTCACCATTCCTTCCTTACCTGACTGGGCAAAGCTAGAGGGTTCAAACTCTGGGGGCAGCTGTTGCTCCACTATCATTTTCATGCTTGGCACTTAGTTTTAAAATACTGCTCCAAGCCAAATTCTCGGTGGTCAAATCAACAGGTATATAGTCATAAAGGCACTTCCTGATCCAGATCCACAAAATAAAGGTAAATATGAGAACCATTTCTGTGTATATACCTGTTATTCTTGGAATCTGGTTCCATGCTTATACCTGATAATTTGATAAATATTGATGATGTCAATACACCTCTCTCCCTTCTGTGCACACTACTAGAGTTGTTCTCTCACCTCCTGAATGATGAGGTTCCTCATACCCTGGGTCCCTGTTCAGGCACCAGAACACTGCGTCTGGCACAGCTCTTGAAATTCCCAGAGTGAGGACGGTGGATATGAAGTAATGAAGACAGTAGTCAGAATGCAGAAAGTTGAGGTCAGGTCTCTCTCAGCTGGAGAAAAGCAGCCACCCAATGACTTCAGAACATTTATTTATGCACTTAGCAAATTGATGTCAGGTGAATCCCCTCTGCCTAACGATTTGCTCACCTGGTGCACCTGGGGGTATCTGTGTTTTGGGGGCTGGCCTTGCTTTTACCACACACATATGATCAAACTTCAGTTTCAGCTACTCCCCACACATCACCATGACCCCATTTATTTTTGTTTAAATTTTTAGTATTCAGTAGCAACTTTTTGCATTTTAAAAATTCCATAAATCAGTAAGATTAGGTGGTATTTGTCTTCCTTTGCTTGGCTTATTTTCATAATTTAATATTTCCTGGACCATCTGCCATGTTATATATGATAGGACCTCCTTATTTTCAAAGACTGAATAATATTCCATTGTGCATATACACCACATTTTCTTTATCCACTCATATATACACTTAGGTTAATTATTTTAGCAACTGTGAATAATGTTATAATATATACAAGAGGACAAATATCTCCTTGGCATACTGAATTCAGTTCCTTTGGATATATACCCAGGAGTGTGATTATTGGATTATATAGTAGCTCTGTTCCCCATTTTTGGAAAACCACCATACTGTTCTCCATAATGAATGTGCTAATTTGCATTTTCTACCAACAGTGTGCGATGATTCATCTTTTGACATTAGTCATATAAACTATCTACCGAACTCTTCTCCTTGGGTGTTTGTAAGTCACTGAAATATTTCATTTGACCCTTGGAATACATCAAATTCTTCATCAGATGCTGTCATATTTATATCTCCTTTAAAATTTTACATTTGCTTGTGTAATTATTTGCCTCACATGTAATTTTCTCATTAGACTACAGCTCCCAAAGGCCATCAATTCAACTCTTTTGCTTTCTATTTTGTCTTAACACATGTTAGAAATAAGGAGAGAAGACCAAAAGGTGCAAGACAAATAAGCAACAGGGGAAAGAATGAGAAATTTCGCTGTCTATTGCTGAGGCTTCAAAGCCCATTTAGTCCCCTTAGCCCTGTGATTTGATGTTTCTTTGCAGATTGCACTAATATTTCCAAACAAAATTGCTTTTAAAATTTAACACCAAGAGCAATTTCCATTTCAAAATTGTTCCAGTTATTGAAAATGTCTTTGGTGGTATTACATATGGTCTTGAAGTTTCCCCCAGTATGCTAGGCATTTAGTAATGGGTGTCTGTGACTGTCTCCTGAAAATTGCTTATCTAGTTATCTCTAAGCAAGGAAAAGAAAAACGCTTGGAGAAGTAATCATCATGCTGTGTACAAAATAAGTGCAGCAAATAGCTCTATAAAATAATATTTTTAAAAGAAGCATTTTTTGGTTTTGTTTTGTTTAATGACCCAGAACCTTTCAGCTGAGAATTAAGAGCAACTGCTATAGTGAATAAAGTTGCTTAAAATTACTTCAGGGTGGAAACATAAATGCAGAAAAAAGGCATAGGGCGAGACACAGGTGTACACATACATATTAAACAATAAGGCATGCATAGAAAAATGAGTCTTACTCTGGTCTAGAACGAGTCAGGAACCTCCCAAAGTGATCCCCAAGCAGAAGGCTTACCCAAGGCTTTTGGAGCCACTTCCCATTGCCGTCAGCCAGAAAATCCAAACTTATTTATTATAGAGTGTTTCTTTAAATCTTGGAATCTCTGATATGAACCATTCCTCCTAACTTTCCACTACTTGATGCACATGGTATAATCCAGCCATGTTAGTGTTGGCTCTACCTGTGAGGTCTTGTAGATACAATTGCGGTTGCCAAACTTTGAGTGGCAGCCTTTTAAAAAATTCGATTATGTTAACAGATACTTACAATATTTCATATTCTTGTTTCCCTGAGATTGAAATATTGTTTTCCTTCCATTTTATTTTCTGGTACAGTTCTTTACCTGTCTCTCCCTTTCACTGGAACCTTGCCTTCTCTCCCTCAACAGTTCTCAGAAATTTGCCTCATTAAACTGGCCTCCTAATCCTGACTTTTACATCACGTTTTGTGTGCAACTCATTTTGATATTTTTTCCATTTTTGATACCTCTAGACCTCCAGCATTCTCTCTTTGTTTTCAACTCATTTAGCCTGCAGAGCCATCATCCCACTGTCTGAGAGCCTTAAACAATATTTCTATTTGCCAGTGCATTGTGAAGCTTTCTGTCCATGTTTTCCTCATTTTTAGGCTATTTTAATATTTTGATTAGGAAGGATGTGGTTAAAGCTCTATCTCTTGATTGAGGATTGGAAAAAGATTCTAATGATGAGGGCTGAATACATATGCATGCTCCTGTGATGAATATGTATGTTCATACGTAATTGGATTGTGATGGCCTCTCTATTATGGTCCAGTTAGAAGACAGAAACCATTAGGTTTTTCTCGAGAAGAAAATGAATTGTTTCATTCAAGGAATTTACTCTTGGGAACTGAGAGACTTGAGAAGTCAAACAAGGGCACTGATGCATCCTAGAGAGTAGCAAGAGCAGGAAACTATACTTGCTCAATACACTGAGGAGTCCCTGAGAAAGTGGCGTTGATGGTGGGGCCAGGACCTAGGAGCCAGGGCTACCCTCAAGGAGTAGGAACCATGGTGGACACATGCTGGGATCTGGAGTCTCTGAGATGGTATGGCCACTGCATGAAGTAAGAGGAGAAGAAAACCCAGCTCCTCTCCAGTATTGGCTTCCTTCCTCCTGCCTGCCAGTCTCTCGCCCATGCTCCCCTGGTTGAATCTATGTGAAATCCAGATGACCAGTGAGCCCTGAAAACGTAGCTCCTTAGAGGAAAAGCAGAAAATAGATGTGAGAGCAAAGGACACACATCTACCACATTTATTTTTTACAAGCAGAATCTCATAAAATATGTTTGTTTTTTTCTATCAAAGCAATAACTACTTCCTACATCACAGTGACTTATTTGTTCTGTTACATGGGAAACAAGAGACTAGACAATACTAAAACTAAACATTAACTGAGATGAGACCAAGCAATAAAGAAAGATATGTATTTAGACTATCACTTCTTCCATCGTTCTGCCCAACAAAGATCTATGTTCCTCCCCTCCTCTTATAGCTACCATTTGTTGTGGTCAGTGGCTCTCTCACCATCTCGTAATAATTGGATAGCATAGGACAGATGGGGGGGCGTATGGCTGTGGCAACTCTTCTTGACTTCTGGAGGTGCGCCTGGGGTGGAGGGTCAGACAAAGCGGGAAGTAGCAGACAACTCTTGGGAAACTGGCAGCAGAAAGTGGATCCACACAAATGTTCTTAGTTTTTTTCTCTGACTTCAAACCTTTGAAAGAAGAGCTCTGCTATGGTGTGCATAGATTTGGGTTCCCCCAAATTTTCAGTGTGATTAGCTCTTGAGGGTGGAGCCTTCATAAATGGAGTTTGTGCCCTCATAAAAAGAGGCCTCAGAGACCCCTCTTGACCTTTTCATTAGGTGAAGAAAAGAGAGAAGGAGCCCTCTGTGAATTAGGAGGAAACGGCACTCACCAAACACCACATCCGCCAGTGGCTTGTTTTTAGACTAAGTTCCAAACTGAGGCAAATCAATTTCTGTTTTTTAAAAGCCACCTGGTATATGATTTTGTTGTAGGAAGTTACACAGACTAAGACCTTCCTGGTATATTATTATCTATCATTTTGTCAGACTGTAACTTCACCAAAGGCATTTGGCGCATCACTGAATTCCAAGGATGCAAATCATGGCACATATTCCTTAGCATTGTCTTACTTTCTGAATGCCCTGATCATCCTTCAAGAAACAACTCAACATAATATACATGAAGACTTATACATTTGGAGAATTCTTAGTATCTTTCACTTTTTTGAATGTGTTTGTATTTGCTAACTCATTTTAGAGAGTTTGAACAGTCTTTTCATTTCCATTGACCAGAGGATGTGAATTCCAGCCATTTAAAAACATACAAGTTTTGAGTCACAACAAATCAATTGTTTAGACTATGAAGTCTATCAGAATGGGAATTTTGTCAGTCACATATGTTTATTTTTATAATTTGATGAAAAAATGAATGCTTTTGCGAGACCTTCCTAGGCTTCTGTTGGTAGCCATACACACACACACACACACACACACACACACACACACATATTTAGAATAACATTTCTATCAACATTCTTTGGAATACTTGACAAAAAATATTTATTAATAGAATTTTCCAGGACATTTTCCTAATCTGAAATGATGAGTTTGCCTATATGCCAGTATTTCCTCAAGGACCTGGCACACTTACTCTTAATTATATTTAAAGTCTAAAACTTAGATTAGTTGAAATAACTAAAGAAAGATCAAGTTCAGGTGAAACTTCTTAAATTCAACGTTAGACTTGGTGTTTTAGAAAATTGAATCTGAGACAAAGATTTAAAGGATTGATACTTATTTTGGAAGATAGAACCCTGGGGCAAAAGAAGCAGAAAAAGGCAACCAGTGGGATGGAGGAGGATCTGATGAGAGATGTCACCCATGCTGATGCTGCACCACAGTGAGCTGTTGAAAGACAGAGCTGAACACTATGAAGGCATCTCCTAAGCACAGGAGCCTGCCAAAGACTCCTGTTTATCGAAAACTGGTTTAAATAACCCTAAGTGATTGCAGGCTGATCAGGCCCGCAATCTCCCAAGTGAGTGGATGGTGGAGGCTTAAATAAAAGAGACAATGGAAAATGATTTCAGGGCCCCAGGAAGGACTAACTCTCTTATAGCTTCAGTAGTCTCTGAGTTAGCCAAAGACTCCTCAGTGGCCTGTATTTATTTGGTTTTCAAACAAAGGAGGAGGATACTCAAGAAAATGAGGGAATCTCACAGGACTTTGGGAGAATTTTCCCAAGTAGTAAATTATATCAACCAGGAGAACGACCTTATCTTTAGGTTGGTATTTATTGTAGGACTGTGGAGACTGCAGCTGCAGTCTCCTAGAGTAGTTATGGGGCTGGAGCCAAACGTCCTAAGTTGTGGTTTTATCTTGTCAGAAAGGTGGTTGAACTTCAGACAACTCACAAGTAAATCCAGAAAGCCAATTGGTTAAAATTAAATCCTGCTCAGAGCCATTTCGTAATGGTCCCCAACACCTGTTTGGGAAAGTTGTGCTCCCAGAGCAACCCGTAGGGTGGTGGGGCTTGGCTGTCTCTCGTTTATCCTTGACCATTGCTCAAAGTTCACCCTATAGGAATTTAACTCCCAGAAATATCGGGTTACATCATTCCATTCTGCCTATGGTGTTCACTGGTGTCAAATTCCATCCTGTGTGTGCTGTGGTTTGTGGACAAGCTATAGCTCACCAGTAGCCTAAGCAAAGTTGCTTGAATTCTGGCAGCAGAGGCAGGGGCCACCCACTTCAGCTGTGTGGTAGCTAAGATCAAGAGATGTTTCAGTGTCAGGCAGGGTCCAGGGGCCAGAGAGTCACATACATCCCAAAGAAATATGTACAATTAGTGTCTAATAGAAGTGCCAATTGAAAATTCATCTCTGGGGAATACAGCTCAGTGGAACAAGCGCCTGCCTAGCAAGCGCAGGGTCCTGAGTTCGATCCCCAGTACCGCAAAAAAAAAAAAAAAAAGAAAAAAAAATCCTGAAAACTCATCTCTTTTAGAGTTACTTGATGACTTTATAAAGTGGGCAGGGGAATGTCCTGGTGGAGAAGTTACAACCATCATAACTATATCCATCAGGGTTTTACTAGAGAAACAGATATAATACAAGATATACAAATGTATAAGAAATTACAAGACTGGCTCCCAATGGACAGCCACAGAGGCAGATGAGGAGGCACACAAAGGGTGCCTGCACACTGGAGACTGAAGGGTTCAGTCCAAGTTCTGGAGTACACTTCAGTGTCCATGTAAGTCTGTATAAATGGCCAATAGGTCTACACCAGAAAGCTGAAGGGGTCTGTGGCCATAGCTCCCTGAACATACTTGATTTCATCAGAAGGCTGAAGCATCTGTGCTGGAAGCCAGGAGATGATGTCCAAGGTGAAGGCAAAGACTGGAGGTCCTCTGAAGAAACAGAAGCAGACGACCCTTCCTCATTTCCCCTTTGTACTTCTCAGCCTCCCAGCCACCCTAGGGTGGGTCTTCCACACTCCAAGGTATGGAATTGCTGAGTTGATTTAGTTAAACTTTTCTAAACTTCTCAAGTTGACACAATAATTAAACCATTGCAATAACCAAATTCCCATGAATAAGACATTAGATATTTGGAATGGAGCAAAAACATTCAAAGCTAAAATGCCCTCACAATCTCTTTTTGACTTTATGGGTTACACTTGGAGAATCCTGGACTCTTACTGGCTGGCGCATCACTACATGAAACTTCCTTCCTAACCCCTCTGAAGAGGATTTCTACTGTGCTTTGTTTTGTTCCAAGAGGGGTGAAGGGAAGCTAGCTGTCTGTCCCTGATTTCAGCTAAACTAAACACAAAAGTGGAAGTATTTACCACCTACAACTTTCCAATGAAGAATCATCCATGGAAGAACATTACTCTGAGGATTTCTGATTGTGCTCCTTTACTGAAGTTAAAGTATTATTATCAGAGAAATGTACATCCTAGCCTCAAATGCAGTTCAGATTTGCTCTTTTTCTTTGCTTGGGGTGTGGAGCTAGATGTATTTTCCCATCACTGCATATGTTAGGACTCAGCTGTACCATGCATGCCTTTCCACATGGCCACGCAAAATCAGCTGGTTCTTATGTGGGTTCATAAGAAATAACTCAAAGCTCTGGCTGTGTTGGGACTCAGAAAATGGTTCCAAATTACGGTGCTTGGGCCCTGTCTTGGTTACTTTTCTCTTGTTGCTGAGCCAAAATACCCAACACCCAAAATGAAGAAAGGAAAGGTTTATTTAGCTTACAGTTTGTGGAGGTTTCAGTCCATAGTTGGCTGCTTAGAGGCAGAGTACCACATGGCAGAGGGCAAGCTGTTCATGGCAGCAGAGCACAGCAAAAACAACCAGAGCAAAAGGGCGGAATGGCTGGCAAGCAGCCTCTTTCTATCCCTTACCTTGTAAACAGTCTACCCCCACCCAGGGGGTGTGTACCTCTCACACAGTCTCCATGCCCTCCTCTTCCACAGGCTCAGGATGTGTACAAAGTAAGCACCCTGGCTTCCTGCTGAATCACATAGTTAACCTTTTAAACTCCCCAAGTTGACACAATGTATGAACCATAACAGGCCCTCTGAACTAAGAAAATTGAAAGGCCTTATAAGTAGTCTCAGAACCAAGAAAATTCTGTCCCTCCCCCAGGCACAGCACAAGTTGGTTACCTGTCTCTGTGAGTTGTCCTCTCTGAATTGTGCTTCTACTCTTTGAAAGGGGTGGTAAAGAAAATTGGGCTGCATCCTTTATTCCACCGAGTGGCTTGTGTCCCTGCCCTGTTGCTGCCCTTCTGTGACTGAGAATCTCCCACTTGGAGTGCCAGAGGACTTTTAGTACACTGGAATGGTTCTCTAGGGTCAGTGGATGCACTACAGCTTCCAGACTATTGGCGCGGCAAACCACCTGGAAATTGCCATTAAATAAGACTTACTTTTGTTTCCTGGTCTTGTAACAAGCTGGAGATCACCAGTGGCTTAATCCATGTAGCTTGAATTTTGTGAGGTACTTGTTATTTTTAGAAGTCAATGCAGAGTAATTTCCCCCTATTTATTGCTGACAAAGGGGAAGGTTTGATATGGCAACTTTCTTCCTTTTCTTTCTGAAAAGACAGACTAACTCTACAAATCATTGTCCAGCTTGACAGAAATCAATGAAATCTATCACTAGAAATTCACATTTCACCCAACAATGTGAAGAGGCAAATAAATAAAAGTCTGTTCAATTCTGCAAGTGCTTTGGAAGCTGTGTTTTAAAAGAAAAATAAAAATAGGATGAGGTTACTAACTTAAAATTCATTAGGATGTTTTGGTAAAAGTTCATGGCTTTATTGTTGAGATTTCTGTTACTTCTTCAGTGAGCAGCTGAAAATTGTGGCAGACTCAACTTTTATAAGAGGAAGCAGTTTGATTTTATAGGGCATTCCACTTATACTGCCCATGCTTTGACAGGTGCTTTGCTAAGGATTGTTAGGGATACAAGGCTTCACTATCTGTGGATCAAGCAAAGGTGATTTATGTCAACAGAGTAGAACAGACTGGCTTACTATACTAGTCACTAATAGATATTGCATTAATGTAATTTAGAAGTAGAAGAATTTTCCACTTTTTGTCACTTTGTGGTTAAGGTTATACCATAAAATAAGAAACTTCTGTCTTGATTAGAAGATATGTAATTTTTTTTACAGTGTGAAAGAAAAAGAACTACATCAACAAAAAAAAAGAGGAAAGCATTAACAAAGAGACACAAAGTAGCACAATAACAGTTTAATCAAAATTGAATTATAGACAAAGCAACAGGAAACTAACAATAGTTGTTGCATTGCATATTGGTAACTTCAAAGTGTATGCTCAGGAAAACACGTATAGACATACAGGATTGATCAAACAGCCAGTCATCAACTATTCCTTACCATTAAGTGACATAAGACAATAGTAGAACCATGTTAGCCATCCTGCACATATGTATATATGTACATACATACATACATTTTTGCCTCTTTCTTTTCTCCTTTCCCTCATCCCATCTGTTCTTTACTTTTGAACAGATTTCCTTCATGTCTCTTAGTTTATATTCCCACCCTCGGGTTCTTACACAAGTGATACAATATGGTGCTTGCACATGTACCTCTGATTTATTTCACTTATGAGTATGGTGTCTAATTGTGACCATTTGCCTACAAAGGCCCCAAATCTCTCCCTCTTTATAGCTGAGTAATTTATTTAAATTTATCTATTGAAATCAAGAGTTCCAAAGCTTGTTGAGATTCTTAAATATCAGAAACTCCTCTTTAGGTTCGTTGCATTCACTTATTCCTGCAAAAAGGAACAGTGTTTTGCAAGAAATACTGAGCAATAACTGTGAGATTCACTTGGTTTTACTTCCTTTCTTTTCACTCTATGGAAAATTTAGGGTTTGTGCAGGATTGTTTAGGGCCTCTGTCCACAGGCACTGTACAAATCACAGATTGCAGATTCATGGGATGTTTTCCAAATCAACCTGATTCTCTTCTACTTTGTTAATTCTTTTGGTTCTACTGTCAGCTCCTCTGCAGACTCTATATTTTTCACTTCCTTTTGGTTTGTGGGTCCATGACAGAATAGCTTCTGTTCCTCTCTAGCAGAAAAACATATCCTAAGTTCCCCCAATGGCTGGAATTATGGATTTTTTGTTTATATCCATATTCTGTAATGAGAATGTATTATTTTTATAACAGAAAGTGACATTTAAAAACAAAAAATATAATAGGAAGTTTAATTAAAAGATTTTTAATTGTACATTTTTTATTTTAAGGAAAAAAGGCAATAACAAAATAACAATGAAGATAAAACAACACAAAAGCAATGAAAATGATACAGAATTTCAAAACAAGATGATAGGAAATTAACAATGGTCACTGAATTATACATATTGTTATCTTCAGCGAAGTTGCTCAGATCACCAGATGTAAGGATGCAAGATGGATCAAACAATTGAGGAGAACAAAAAATAATTTAAAAACTTAGAAATGATACAGAGCTTCACTAAACAAGATGGTAGGGTTGGAGAGAAATTAAATGTTATCAATTGCTGGTCTGTGTTTATTTTTCTAACACTATAAGTCCATAGTTTCTTGTGGCTTCTAATTGTTTTTCAAAAGTTAGAGTGTTGTTAACGTAAATCTCATAGAAAAAGAATAAAATCAGTGAGGTAATTTATAAAGCTTGAACAGTAGAGAGTAGTGCTCTGCAAACATCACAGAGAAATGCAGAACTTCCCAGTGATACCTTGACATTTACTGATGTCTGAAAAACAAGTTGTTAGAGAACAGAGTGTTTTACAAATGACTATTTCAAGCTATTTTTACAAACTCTTTAATTTTGTCTAAATCTTTTTGGACAATCAAACGTGGCAGTAGTGTGATTTCCAGTTTCTGTTTACTCCAAGTCCTACCAACCCAGCATCTTTAATTCTTGTATTTTAAAAAAGCAACTTTAGTAATCCCTGTGCCTCTTTTTCATTGAGGGGCCTCGTGCTTTTGTGTTCTTTCTTTGGTAAGGAAATCTCCATGCAAGATTTTACATCCCCCTCCCTCCCCTCTTTTTGTTCTCTTTTCTCTCTATTCCTCAGACATGTCTTCTCCTCCCCTACCTCCTCCACTTTCCCCTCCCCTCCCCTCCCCTTCCTTTTTCTCTCCCCTTCCTGTTTCCCTCCCTTCCCTTCTTTCTCCTCCTCTTCCCTCTTCTCTCTTCTCCAGGGTCTATTTTCATCGTTTTCTCTTTCTCTTTCCTACTCTTTTTAAATTTTCCTTCTGTCCTGTCACCTCCTCGCTGGCTCCACTTCTCCGCCAGTTTCTTCTGCTGTTCCACTTTCCAGTTTTAAAGCGTGTGTCAGTTCCTTGCCACTGTGACAAGATCAAAGTGCAACTTAGAGGAGGAGAGGTTGATTCTGGCTCAGGGTTTTAGAGGTCGCCCTTCCTTGTCAGCCGGCTCAGTGGCTTTCAGGTCTGTGATCAGGCAGGACCTGAGGAGTGAGGCGGAAGAAAACCCCTCACCTCATAGAAGCCAGGAACTAGGGAGAGAGTGAAAGAAGCAAGAAAAAAGAGGCCTGAGGCTGGTTATGGCGGCACATGGCTATAATTTCAGCACTCAGGAGGCTGAGGTAGGAGGATTGCAGGGAATTTGAGGCCAGCCTGGACTAAACAGTGAGTCTAAGGCCAGCCTGAACTGCATAGTGAAACCCTGACTCAAAAGAGAAATAAGGAAGAAAGGAAGAGGCCAGAGACAACTAGATGCCACCTGCTTTTGCTGTCGCTTCCCAGTAATGCCACCAAATTATGGATTTGACAACAGAGTAATCTACTAAGTTATCACCCTCATGACACACTCCCTTTTCATAACTGCTCCCTCTGAACACGTGAACCTTTTAGGTCTGAACCATAGCAGAGCTGGAATTAAAAGAAAACAAGACAAGTGGGGCAAACATAGCCTGGTTTATAAGCCTTTCAGGTTCTCTGGGAATGAATGGAAAGTTTCAGTTACATCTTGATAGGTGATCTTAACCATTTAAATTTATTCTGAACTTCATCCTGGTAGCAGAGGCTGACTACCTCAACTGACCCATTGTGTTCTATCTTGGGTCAGGTCACGAGTTAAGTGAACATATTATGAAGACAATATATGCTTTTAACTGTACTTCATAACGTTAATGATTAATTAACTTTTGTGTCATAAATTAAATACTTTGTAGCTTCCATAACTTAGCAGCTCACATAACATAATGATTAGGGTGGTAAGGTTAATGTAGATTAATTAATATCGGACATGTCAGTTCTGCTTTGTTCTGTTTAGTCCAGAAAAAGCCTTAGAACAATTGAATATATGGTACTCATATATTGTTTCAGAATTTGTTTAAATAAATAAGGTATTGTAAATACTGTTAAAGACCCCTTGATACCCTTCCCAATCCCATTGTCTTCTAGATCTCTGGAAGTTATCCTTTAAAGTTTGTTTTTCTGTTCTAATTATGGTTTCATATTTTATCATATGTATCTTTTTAGGCACAATGATATATTCATTTTGTATTTATATATTTTAAAAAATATATTCATTTTATATGCTTTTAAATTTCACCTAAATGTCATCATGCTGCTTGCAATTTGTGTTTTTCATACTATCTTTTGGAGATCTACTCTTGTCCATACATGGGCGCTAGGGGGTTGAGTTCTTGCGTCCTTCTGAAAGTCATCTTGAAACTTAATCCCAAACGCAATTAAGAAGTAGAATCTTTAGGAGGTCACTAGGTCATGAGAGTTCTATTCTCAGGAATGGGATTCAGACCCTTACAAAAGGACAGGTGGTGTCTCTTTGTGCCTTTGTCCTGCCCTTTTCCCATGTGCAGATGCCAGAAGAAGCTGCCAGCTCACAGCAGAGACAGCTGTCAGTAGGCAGTGATATGAATGGTACCTTGGTATTACTATAAGCTAGTAATTTCCTGTTGTGTAAAAAATATATAATCTAAACTACTTTGTTGTGGCAGCCTAAATAGACTAAGACATTGTAGAGTCTACTTCTTTTATTTTAATTCTCTGTAGTTTCTAAAATATGTTGTGATTTAATGAAATGGTTAAAAGATTTTCATTTACCTGTAATTATTGTTATATTTGGATTTACTCCAAACTTTTCAGTTTAACGTTTCTTCTTTACTCTTTCTTGTCATAAATTAGATGATCAAGTTCTTTTCATTTTCTTTCCTCGTTAGATAGGTTAAAGTTCTTAGATTTAAAATATTTTTAAAAATAATTTTTATGTTTTGAATACTTTCAGATTTTCTGAAAATTTCCAAGGGTAATACATTGTCTGTTTCAGTCAAGTTTTGCAAAGGAATAGATTTAATACAGGACATGTAGTTTTCAGAATTATTTTATGATATTCATGCAAAGAATCAAATGCAGAAGAGTGCAGGAGATCTGTCCATACACTAGAGACCCAAAGAATCCAGCTGAGTGCCTGGACCCCTATGGCAATGCCCTCTACAAGTCCATCTGGAGGCCGAGATCCCATAGCAATGTCTCATGCGAGTCTGTATCATGGATCTGCAGTGGGAAAGCCCAAAGGTCAGTGGTGGAAGTTAGAACAAGCCCCGCCCCCAGAGAACCATAGCCCTGCTCAGTGATAACAAGAACCTGAGCTCCTCTGATGATGAAAACGGCTGAATTCATAGAAGCAAAGCAAGCATCTCTAGGAGGATCAACAGCACATCATCTTTCCCTCCAGCTCTCTTTTAATGCTGCTGGTAACAATCCTCAGGTGAGACATCCACACCAAGAACCACGTTGATTCAGTTCAGCTGGGCATTAGAAGTTCAGTGTTAGTTAATCCACCACACAGTCCAAGTATTCCACACCCAGTTTCCTCCATTAACATTTTACACATGTATGGTGTACATGTTGTAATTAATAAACTGACATAGATGCATGAAAAGAAAACACTTCATTCAGGTTTCCTTCATTTTTACTGAATGCCATTTTCTGTCCCAGGATCCCATCCAGGGAACCATATAACATTTGATTCCATGTATCTTTAGGCTTTTCTTCGCTATGAAATTTGCTGAGCCTTTCCATATTTTTGATAACCTTGATATCCCTGAGACATATTGGTCACATTTTTTGTATAATGTCCTGCGGGATTCTGGTGAGTTGACAACTGGTGGTCAATTTATAATCTGCAGTTGAACTGACTAAGCATGGTGCTGGGTCTGGGAGGCCCACCTGAGCATTGTTGCCAGCAGCATAAGACGCAGAACTGGAGAAGTAATGTTGTAGCTGGGAGGCTGTTGGGAGCTGGTAAAAGGCTGTTGGGAGCTGGTAGAAGCTGTAAGGAGCTGTTGGTTGTTTTGGAGGAGCTTATCATGCTGGATTGCCTGATGAACTTGTCTGTTTTCATTCTCCAATGAGTTCAGGACTGAATGGCTTCAGCTCACTTTGGGG
The DNA here is from genome assembly GCA_004027595.1 of Dinomys branickii. Lineage (NCBI taxonomy): Eukaryota > Metazoa > Chordata > Mammalia > Rodentia > Dinomyidae > Dinomys > Dinomys branickii. Next base: position 106,437 of record PVLD010003995.1, read on the forward strand.
GAGCTCTGGTCCTCACTTTGAGCGTCATTTCCTGGCTCTGGAGGGGATGATAGTGCACTGCCAGTCTCCTGGAATAGCTTGCTGAGTTGGCTTTCCTGATGGGAGCTCAGCTTTCCTAATCTTGCTGAGGTTGGCTGTGGTACCTTTCGGGGTAGCTCTAGTTCTTATTTTGGGCATCACTTCCTGGCTCCAGTGTAGGTCCCTCAGCCTGCTAGCACAGATCCTTGATCCCACTGGCACAGCCTTTCTAGATTCCACCACTGAACTTTGGGTTTTCCTGGTGCAGATGTGTGAAAGAGGCCTGCATGAGACATTGACATGGGCTCTGGGCCTCCAGCTGGATTTGTAGGAGGCACTGTTATGGGCTGTAGGTCTTTGGCTGGATTCATGCAGGGCATTATCATGGGATCCAGATCTTAAGCTGGATTCTTTGTCTATAGTGTGTAAACAGATTTTATGGACTGTATTGTATGATTCTTTGGGTGACTACTATAAATAATCTTATAAAATATGTGTCCTGTATTATATGTTCCCCTTGCAAATAAAAAACCTCAAACCACAATAGGGATTTTTGACTACACTTTGCTTATGGGTTTTCAGAGGAAAACTACACAGGTGAAGTTATCTCACAGGAACCAAATGACTATGTGCACTTAAATCTTACCCATTACCTCCCTCATGGAAATAAACTCTCCTGTAATAATAAAGTTTTATGAGACTGATATGCTGCCTACTGAGTTAAAACTATGGAAAGTTGAAATAGGAGGTTTTTAATTTCAACCTGATAAAGCCAATCTATGGCAAATCAAGAGCCAACATCATACTAAATGGTCAGAAATGGAAAACTTTCACTCTAAAATCAGGAATAAGACAAAGATGTTCACTATCACTACTCTTATTTAACACAGTTCTGGAAACATTAGACAGAGCAATTAGACAAGAAAAAGAAATAAAAGGAATAAGGATAATAAGGGAGAAGTTAAATTATCCTTATTTGCAGATGACACAATAATCTGCATGGAAGACCCAGAAAACCCCATCAAAAGCCTTGTAGATTTAATATCCAAGTTCAGTAGTATAGCTAGGTACAAAGTCAACACTCAAGAATCAATAGCATTTGGGGCCAGGAATTTAGCTCAGTGGTGTGGTTCCTGCCTGGTAAGGGTGAGGTCCTGAGTTCAATTTCCACTACACTCCCCCCTCAAAATCAATAGCATTCCTGTACGCAAACAATAAGGACACTGAGAGAGGAATTAGGCAAACAGTATCATTCACAACAGCATTAAAAAATTACTTAGGATTCAATCTAACAAAGGAAATAAAAGATCTGTACATTGAAAATTACAGTACCTTGAAAAAAGAAATTGAAGAAAATAGAGGAAAATTGAATGATATACATTGTTCATGGATAGGAAGAACCAACATAGTGAAAATGGCTATCCTCCTAAAATTGTTGTACTAATTTAATTCAATCTTAATCAAAATACCATTGACATACTTTATTTGGAGCCAAAAGTGATCTAAAACAGTCCTAGGCAACAAAGGCATGGATGGGTACATCACAGTCCTTGATTTGAAATTATATCACAAAGCTATTGTGATAAAAACAGCATGGTGCTGGCAAAAACAAGACCAGAGGGTTAATGGAACAAATTAGAAGATGCAGAAACAGTACCAAACACACTCAGCCACCTTGTTTTTGACAAAGGGGCCAAACATGTTCACTGGTAGAAAGCTTGTTTAATAAATGGTGTTGGAAAAAACTGGCTTTCCACATGCCAAAGACTAAAACTAGACCCATGTCTCTCATCATGAACTAAACTAAAATTGAAATAGATCAAAGATCTAAATATTAAAACAGAAACATGAAATCTTCTGGAAGAGAGAACAGACAGAACTATTGAAGAAGTAGGTACAGGCAAAGATTTCATGAACAAAACTCTCATCACATGGAAAATCATAGAAAGAATAAAAAACTTGGAATATCATCCCATTAAAAAGCTTTTGCACAGGAAATCAACAGTAGAGTGAAAGACAGCTCACAGTGGGAAAATATTTTAGCCAGTTTTCCTCAGGTAAGAACTAATACCTACAATGCATAGAGAACTGAAAAAGAATTAAACTCAAATTTAAAGAACTAATTCAGAATTGGGCATGCAAGAGGAATACATATTTCATAAGGAAGAAATACAACTTGCAAATAAACACTTGAAAAAATGTTCAACATCACTGGTAATTCAAGAGATGCAAATTAAAACAGTAGTGACAGTTCGTCTCACTCGAGAAACACTGGCTATCATCAGGAAACCAACCAGTAACAAATGCTAGATGGGCTGTGGGGGAAAAGGAACTCTTTTTCACTGTTGGTGTAAATCTATACTGATACAACACTGGAAATTAGTGTGGAGATTCCTGAAAAAACTAAGATTGTCCATTTGACCCCGTTATTTCCCTTCTGGGTGTCTTCCTGGAAAAATTAAAAACATCATAGCACAGTGATATATGTGCATTCATGTTTATAACAGCACAGTTTATAAGTAGCTAAATCTTGAAAACAGCTCAATGGCCATCAACCTGATGAACGAATACAAAGGATTCTTTATACAGAGGAGCACTACTCATCCACAAAGGAGGATAAAATTGAGACATTACTTGGTAAACGGATGCACTTTGAAACCATAATCTTAAGTGAAATAAATCAGTCACATACGTGTAAATATTCCATTGTTTCTCTGGTGTGAGATACTGAAAGTGTAGATAAAGACTAAGATATATAAACAGTAATGTGAAATAGGAAGACATTGTTCAAAAGTGGGAATTAGGGAGGGGAGAGGGATAATGGAAGAGAAAAGAAAAGAAAAATGATAAAAGAAGTATAAAATGGAAACAAGCTTTGTAAATGGGCAAGGGATGAGGGATTGAAGAGAAGAGAGGGGATTCAGAAAAAAGAGGGATTCCCTAAGATGAATGCGATAATTTTTATATCTAAACTGTACCAATAAACTTAATAAGAATAAAAAATTTAAAAATTAAGTTTTATTAGTTTGTTATTGTCAGTAAATGGATGGTACTATATATCTCTGTCTCTCTATTATGTGGATGGCATCTATGTCTATGGATGGCATTACTGTTGTATTTATGGACTCCTTAGCCATCAAGGAAGTAATCAGGTGGGTTTGGAGTAGTTTTAAAGAAAGGTCTTATAGTACATTCATAAATAATGGCACATATATAAGTAATATTTAAAAATCATTGTGATACATATGTATTTTTAATCAACCTATTAGAATAAGTAGTATAATTAAAAATGACAATACTAAATGGGCAAAAATTGGAAATAAACATGCAAATGAGGTCCAAAAAGTAAACTTCCAAGTACTATTATTTTTTACCTAAACAAGGTGTGGTATTGGTATGTAATGCTGAGCATAAAGGATGTTTTGAATCATTTAAGTTCATTTTTCCATGTATCTAGGGAAATTATCTTTACACAAAAATGCAGTTAGAGATGTTTTTTACATTAAAAATGGAGAGATCTTTTATCACATAAAACCTAAAAAGAATTACCTCTGGTATTTTTCTGAATCTAGTCTTAAGAATGTAGCAACTTATTAATAATACAAAATTCAAGGAAATATAGATTGTATTTTAGAACTTCATTAAATCTTACCACTGAGAATAAAATTTCTCAGAGCATATCTACTATCCCTTGATTTGTTTCATTTTTCTAAATTTCTGAGAAACCACTGGGTATGTAAAGTGAGAGAGATGAAGACATGCAGTAAGTATTCTGTGTCCTGAATCCTGGTTCTAGTTTTGCTGTTAGTCATCCTCTTCTTTGTGCCTTAGTTTACCTTCTGTAATTAAAGTGCCACACAGATAAATTCTAATGTGTATTGCAGTTACAATAATCCACAAGATAACACAAACTAAATTATGGAACCCTTTGTAAGCCAATTGATAATTATATTGATGAAACTCTGTTTTGTATATGTATTGGCTGTCTTAATGGCGTATGGTCATGAGAATCTGTTTCTGCTTGTCTACCAAAATTTCCAGATGGAGATATCTTTTTATAAAAGCAACTATGCATATGTAGGAATCACTATCATGATCTCAAACATGTCACCTCTAAGGAGGATCTAAAAAGCCTTTGAAAGAATGTGAGAGCTTTGAGACAAAGATTATCTTCTGAGAGAGCTCATTGAGTTCTGTATGTCTAATTACTTGTCCTTATAGTATGAATGAAACCACTTGGAGCTTTAAGAAGGCCTTAGAGGTAGCATGGGCTCTTATTCTGATGTTGGGCACAGTTCTTATTCCTCAGGAACCTCTTCTCCCAGAGATTGTGATGGGGGAAGTGTTTTGGGACTGCAGCAATGGAGATGGGCATTTCCTGTGGGCAAGATATGTAGAAGAGCTCATCTGAAGTCCTTCCATGCTTTTCCTGAGAACCTTCTTGAAGGGTCTCCATGGGAAAGAGTGTTTCTATGGAGTAGAACACCTGATATGCAGGAGGAAGAGTTAAGGGACATTGAGAGGAAGCCTGAAACTCCCGGGTCTGGAGAGCCATCAGGGAATTTGTGAAGACACCTAGTAGAGATGCAGTTGCCTTTCTTGTCTTCCAAGTCTGTAGCAGGCATCAGTAGAGATAGCACAGGACCACCGGGTAAGCAGTCTCTGTGTTTCCCTTTTAAGAAAAATAATTTTATTGGTACACTTTAGATATTCATGATGATAACATTCACCATAAGGAATTTGAACATAATATACCCTTAGTCTTCTTTAATCCTCATCCCTTCCTCTCATTTCTACCCTTCTTCTGCTCTTTATAGAAGCTTTTTTTCCATTTTTCATCTTCTGTTCTCTGTTTTTCTCCCCCATGTTTATTCACCTCCACACTCGAACATTTTCTTCCTATGTCCTAATACCTATTATACAGTTTGGTCCCTATTTACCCTTTTGGTTTCTCATACAAGAGAAGCAATGCAATATTTAAACGTGTGTCTGATTTATTTTTCATTTAAGAATGTAGTCTCAAGGTGCATCCATTTACTGAGAAATGTCTCAAGTTTATCCTTCTCTATGGCAGAGCAGTTCCCCTCCTATCTCACTATATTTGGTCGGAAGGAAACCTACATCTACTCTTGCTAAGAGAAGACAGATCAGAAGATCAGAAAGAAAGTGAACTAGCAAGTTGGAAAGGAGAAGGTTGTGGTTCCCTTTCTGTGTTTCTTTCTCAGGGAAGCAATCAGATGTGATTTCCAAGATGTGATGAACTTGCTATAAGGCTTTGATTTCTTCAGTGGAGCCAAAAGCGTCTTGAGTGCCTGACATTTTGTTCAACTAAACACATTTTAAAGTGTCAGAGGGAGATGGAAATAAAATTAAGTTACGAATACATTACACGATCAATTGTTCTGTGCCACGGTTGCACTTAGATGGCGCCATCCCGGGAAATTTACTTGACCTCATGATCTTTTGTTTCTTTTTTGATAAATTAGTGATAACAGTGCTATCTTTGTGTAGATAAAGACTACAGAGTGTTTCTCTCTTGATATGAATCTGATCAATGATTTCTTTCAGACCTCCTTAATTTTACATTACTTCTTAAAGCAGTAGTTTTAATTTGAGTAAAACTTTTCAGGAAGAGGAAGAAATTTACAATATAAAACAAGTTCTGATGCTCCCCTTTTATTCTGATAAAGGATCTCCACCCCTGTTCTCACAGTAGCTGTTCAGTCTTTGGCAGTAACAAACACGTAGTATGCCACACTTCCCCTGTCATTCTGACAGCCGCCAAAAGGAATTGGGGGTTTATCTCTCCCCAGGAGATGAGAGGGTGGGATCAATTTCGTCTCCTAAGAGGACACCGTGTGGCTCAGATGTAAAGCAGTCCTCCAAAGGCGCACAGACTCAGTCCAGGCTTTTGGAATGTGCTAGGATTGGGGCACTACCCTTTACAGTAATCCACTGATGCCCTCAGAGCTGCTTTAGTTACTCTTTTCTCATTGCTGAGACAACAAAACCCAACGTGCAAAATTGAGGAAGGAAAGGTTTATTTAACTTACAGTTTGTGGCGGTTTCAGTCTATAAGCAGCTGACTCCAAGGTAGGGTAGCAGGGCACGGGAGCAACACTTCAAGGCGACACAAGACAGCAAAAGCAGCAAGAGCAAAAAGTGGGGGAAGCAAGGCCTCTTTTTCCTTGTTATATTGTGTATGGGCTCTTTGCCCACACCCACACCATCTCTCTTCTTGCACAGGCTCAGGAGGATACAAAGTAAGGGCCCTGGCTCCCTGCTGAGTCACATAGATAATCTAAACTCAAATTGACACAATGAACAACATAGAGCAGGAAGGGCATATCCTTTTCATCCCGGGTGTAGAACTGCTGAGTCACTTGAGAAAGCCTGTAGACTACTCAAATTGACAGTGTACCAACCATAACAAGAGCTGAATGAATTATTTGGAGGTAGGGTTTGGTCAGAGGAGGAGGATCACCAGGGCCTTGATCTGGAAGATTACGTGCTTGCTCCTGGCCCCTCCTTTCTAACTCCACTTCCTGGCTGCCGTGGGGCGAGCACCTTTCCATCCTCATACTCTTCTGCATTTTGCTTTTGCCCCAGAGCAATCAACCGTACATGGACTGTACCCTCTGGAACTGTGAGCCAGTACAAACCTTTCCACCTGTAAGCTGCAGGCATCAGGTACTATGTTCATGTGATAGGAAAACAATAAATACATCACTAACAGAACAGTGTCTGATTTTAATATCAATGGAAGCTATATGTTTTTCTCAGAGGGTGTTTACAAGAAAGGGAAAGAGGGCACATAACAAATTGCCAGCTCCCTTTCCAATAGCTTTTGATGTGAGAGCAAATAGATGAGACTCTTAACAATAGTCGTGCACAGGTCCCTAAGAGATGAGAAGATCCCTAGTTCTTTCCCTGATCTGCTTATGTGGTATAAAGTCACAGAGCTGCCAATGAAATTAAACTGCTCGTTTTAGTATGAATAAGAAGCCTAATTGGTTAGCGCTAAAAATAACCTTTTCTTGATATTTCCTTTGCTTCGATCCCTTCTTTTTTAATGTGTAATTACACAACATTCCTTGAATAATGACTGCCCATTTTAAAGGATCTGTCCTGTTACCTTTGTACTATTTGTTAATTTCTATGCTTTTTCTGTGGGCAAGGCCTACGGAAGTTTTCTGTTGAGATTGAATCTGTACTAAGTGCAGAAATACAAGGGGAATGCACATGAGATCTTTTAAGTGCTCCAGAACTGCTGTCCAGGTCACTGGGTAAATGAGGAATTTATTGACTTTTCAGGGAATTACAGATGGCAATTCAACTCAAGATGATTTTAGGGAAGACAGCTAAAATTTCTGCCATTCCTGTGCTGTATGGGGCAGGGCCCATCTGTATCAGAATCCGAAATAACTTTGGCTTGGGTGGGCCCACTTAGAGTGGCAGAAAAGATACTATTTTAGTTTTCAGGAGAGCCTAGTTTCTGTAGCACCAATGCTAAGAAATTCAAGTGTGGCAAGTTATGTTGTATGTGTGAATTGTTTCTGGATGGATTTTGTTCAATATTAAAAACTTAATTTCATCTACAATCTAGTAAAATTGGCCTTATTGAAAAAGTACGTTTTTGTATGGTAACAAATAGCAAACTTACCTATCATTCTTTCTCTTTTTAATTAAAGCAGTCTGTTGATGCAATATGAGTAGTCACACAGTACTGGGGAAGATTTAATAATGAATGATGGTCCTTCATTCTACTCATTCTCACACCTCAATTTCATACCTTCTAAATAGTGTTGTATTCTCCTTAGTATTTGTTTCTAAAGAAATTGCACTTGCTGGCTGTTTTTCTGTCTGTTTTAGACATTCCCTATTTTTCCCTTGTTGTTTGAGATGCCAGTGCTAAAGTGAATTCACTTACGGCTGACCCAGAGCAAAGTGAAGCCAGGAGATGACGAAGGATTGACTATCAGGCATGTAACGCTGAGGTAAGGGCTTTCTAAAAACCCATGAGAAAATCCTGCAGGTCCTTTACAGTTTTCCCATCCTGTGCATTTTAGTTTTCCTGCACACATCTGCAACAGAGTTTACTGCAAGAAATCCCTGAAGACTGCAGGGTTTCAGACAAGCCACCTTACAAGAACATAGACCTTGCGACAGTAGTTCCCACCAAGGAGTGGAAACTAGCCCAAGTATGTTTGTTTCAGAGCAGCTCAGATGGACTTCTCCTTTTTGGCTTTAAAAGTTTGCCCTCACTCCATCCTCTTCAGAAACACCTAAGATCCATCATGGCTTGCATATCCTACGTTGTAATTGTCTTTCATTCTCACATACAGTTTTGTGATGTAGACAGCCTCTCTCTCTCTCTCTACTATTATATTAGGTTGACACTGAAAGAATTTAGGAATTCAGGAATTTTAATTTTGATTAATAGTACATTTCAAAATGTCCTTTTAAAATCTTATTCTTAGTTGAGGAGTTGTTGGGATATAAAAAGCAGACAAAATATTCTATTTAACTCTAGGGCATCTGTACCATTTTTCTTTAGTTTAAAGTTTGATGGCTAATTTTTATTGCAACCTTTTCCTTATCTCTCTATCTCTCAGAAGATCCTTACACTATTTTTTCTTTAGTCTTGTTCTCTGAACCTTCATAATGGTAAGTCTTGTGTGTGTCCCATCATTTTTATTGGGGTAGCAATTGCCATGTCCTTTAAATTTGTTAATTTTATTAGTGAGGCATTATACATTGGTTAGGCAACTTAGATGTTGATTCTCCAAGTTTTTTATAGTTTCTCTATCTTTTTCCACTTCTTGTGTTCTTCTATATCTGGTGCTATTTTCTTGACTGTTTTCTTCCATACTATCTAATGTTATTTTATGTGTTAATCAGTTACTATGAGTTTTTTGAGTTTTATATATGCTATTTTCATATTTTATGTTGTTATTTGTTTTTGTCTTTCTGTGGATAATCATTACAGATTTAAGCACTATTTCTCCTGTATCCTACATTATATCTGGTTGTTTTTCCAGTTTTGTTTTCACTTTGATTCACTTTCATCTCTGCCTTTCATGTTATAGGATTTCCTCTTTTGTCTGGTGGCCTGAGATGACCTTTACAAGTAAGACGGAAGTATGAGCAGCCTGGTGTGAAGCTGCACACACCTGGCTGAGTTCTGTGGATTCCATGGTATGAGAGGACACTGGACACCCCACAGCTGATATGCATTTTGGGGAGTCAGTGGGAGAGTGGACTTAGGGCCCTCCCTTTTTACCACTCCTCTAGTGTGTCCTTTTGTTTTCAGTAAAATGCTTCTCTCTCCACATTTTCCCTACTCCGAAGCCCCAGCCCGTTTCTGCATCTTTGTGGAGCAACTTTGGATGTGATAGAATAGAAGACAGGTAGTCATCACACAGAGTGGTGAGGAGGACATGCCGGTGGGGAGGTGCTCTGTGAGTTTTTACATTATTTTACTTTCCTTTAGTCTCGTGGTTTAACCTCACCCTGCTTGGTATCTCATGCTGATACTCAGGGAGGCCTCACTCTCCAACATGCATATGCTACAGGGCTGGGATTTTGCAAAGAAAAAGCTCTACTGCATGGTTATCAAGGAAGCCCAGTTGTTTGGCCCAGATTTGCTTGCCCTGTTAATGGATAGGGGCTGTTTAGGCTTTTCTTGAGCAGGCATAGTCACCACGCTTCTCCACAGGGCGTACATTTTTATGGGGTGGAGAGTTATGCTCTGAGCTGACGATTTGGAACTCGTGATGTCAAATGTTCCTTGCTTGAAGAAGCTGTTTTCTGTACCTCTCTGTTCTTGAAAAGCTGGATTCACACTGTCCTTGAGTAGATTCTAAAAGCTTTTCATGAAAATAATTTAAACTCTCTGTTGTTGTTGGACTTTATGTCCAGGTGTATTTGAGCCTTGACCCACTTTCAGTACTCTGATGCAGCATCTTTCTTAGCTTCTCAGACTCTAACTTATCTTCTTCTCACTGGACTCCTCTGTAGGCTTTTAGAAACCAGGTTTTATGGACCTCCGAATTCCAATGTCATTTCTTGTGTTCCTAAATGTATTAAACTCTCTCTCCCTCTCTTTAATTCCTTTTTACCTGTGGAAGTTTTTAACCTCTCTTCATTTTTTTTCTCTTTATAATTTTCATTATTTTAAGGGCTTAGTGGAGTAAGAGATAAAATGCATGCCCAGTTCTTCAAGCTTGGATTCTTTCTTATCTGATTCCCTTTACCACAGAGTCATACTGGCCTAGATTCAGTTCTTTTTTACTTACTAACTCTTTCTTCCATTGCTTAATACCTTTAATGTAGATATAGTAATGCCAACCTCGTGAATTTTTGGCCATCTGTACCAGCAGGTAACACAATGGTCTCCCTCAGTTTAAATCTTGGAGAAAGGTAAGCCACAGAGATGCTCCCTGTCTCACTGAGTAGGACACTGATATTTTTCATGTTATTTTAGTAAGTGTGACTTTTGAAAGCTTTTATTCTAATAGAAGGTCAAGTTATTCTGAATTCTAGGAACACACAGCAACTGAGTCTAGCATGGAGGGCAAAGGAAATCATCTCAGATGACAACTGTGTTGATATGATTGAGCAGGGGGTTTGATTTGCAGATCTGGAGCTCACGGGATTGGTCTGGACTAGAATTCCAGGTTAGGGAACTTTCAGAGTGTAAGTTTCTTGACTCTTGAGAGCTAAACGAAGTCTCTAACAATGTATGTGTCATTTCCTTTGGCAGATGCTTTATCCCTAATAGTGAAAAAAAACCTTAGATTTTTAGCCATTTGGCAGTTTTGGGTAAAAAATGTCCCCCCAAATTTCAGGTGAAACAAAAAATACATTAAATAATAGCTAATGGTCATTATAATGTAATTTTAATCAGATGTATCTGACTTTGAATTCTCAGTGCTTTAAAATACCATCTATACGTGGATGCTTTGCATATTTACAGCTCTGGTCTAGGCCTTTCCGCTGAATTCATACTCCTCCATCCGTTTGTTTGCTTCCTTAGAATTTCCATTTCAATGTCTAATTACCATAGCAAATGTACAATGTCCAAGCAGAAATTTAGAATTTACTATTTTCCAAAATTTTTAGTCCTCATCTCAGAATATTGTAAGAATATAATTCAGTGGCTTCACCTCAAAACCTGCAGCCCCTTCTTTAAGGCTTCACTTTCTTCATTGCTGTGTTTAATCCCTGAAGTTGAACTTTAAGTTGCATTTCAAAAATAAATCCCTCTTCTGTCCAATATTCTCCTCCTCATTGGTATCACAGGTCCAGGCTACCATGGTCACTTGCCTGGGCCATTGCAACCCAGCCAGTCTGTCTCTCTGAATGATCTTCTGCCCTCCCGTAGTCCATTTCCCCCATGGCAGCAAGCTCTTTGCACTCCGAATCAGATCTCTTTGCTTTCCTTTTTATTGCGCTATTCCCTGCAGTCCCCAGGCCCTGCACTTTGAACTCCACCCTTCACTCTCTATAATTTTTTTTTTTTTTTTTTTTGCGGTACTGAGGATCGAACTCAGGACCCTGTGCTTGCTAGGCAAGCGCTTATTCCACTGAGCTATATCCCCAGCCCACCTTCGCTCTCAGAACCCATTTGCCTTGCCCTATTTCATTCCTCACCACCCTGGTCCTTTGTTCTCATTCTTCCCTCTGTCCGGAGCCTTTTCTTGCACCTTCTCCTGCCGACTCTTCTGTGCTGGTTGCGTCCCAGCTGAGAGGCTGTCTCTGGCTCCCGGTCTCCGCTTTCCTTACTACGCCACACCCCATGGCCTGAGCGCTCTATGTATTTATGTCTGTCTGCATGATCTTGTTCATTGATTTTTCTCCTGGTTTTTGGCTTGTGTAATTTACAGCTTCTCATTCTGAACACTATTAAATTCTAGGTCTTGTGATTCTTTGTGGAAGGAGGTGTTTCTTCTGTACACTGTAAGATACTTGAAGCATCCCTGGCCCCAGCTCACAGGAACCCGTCCTGTACCCACTCCAGTTTGACTCTGCAAAAGGAAGGCCTTCAGCCATTTGTCTTGGTTACTTTTTTCTTGTTGCTGAGACAAAATACCCAACCCCCAAAATGAAGGAAGGAAAGGTTTATTTAGCTTACAGTTTGTGGAGGTTTCAGTACATACTTGGCTGGTTCTGAGGCAGAGTGGCACATGGCAGAGGGCAAACTGTTCAGGGCAGCAGAGCACAGCAAAAACAACCAGCAAAAGGGAGGAACGGCTGCAAGCAGCCTCTTTCTCTCCCTTACCTTGTAAACAGCCTGCCTCCACCCAGGGGGCATGTATCTCTCCCACAGTCTCCATGCCCTCCTCTTCCACAGGCTCAGGATGTATACAAAGTAAGCACCCTGGCTTCCTGCTGAGTCACTCAGCCAAATCTCCAGACTCCCCAAGTTGACACAATGTATCAACCATAACATTCCACCCCTTGTCAACTTGGCAACCAGACACATTTCTTTAAACCAGTTTCCAGATACAAAGCCATTATATTACATTAGAATCATAACACCATTAATGTCTCCTGGAGGCAAAATCCACTCTCCTCTATGGTGAGAGCCATGAGTCTTATTTCTGGACAAGGGATGTTTACAGTAAAGCTGCTCTTGTCAGTGTAGGGATGGGGAGCTGTGAAATGTACACAGGGTCTCTGTGTGTGTGTATGTGTGCATGCATGTGTGTGTGTGTGTGTGTGTGTGTGAAATGTTCAAAAGTAAGACTTCATTCATAGATGGGTAACAGTGTAATTTCTTTCTACTCTAAATTTTTATTCTCTTCATTTTCCCACTTGGGTCATGTTGGAGCAGCTGAGGGCATGTTAGTAATTTAGCTATGTTGGTTTAAATTGAGTTAAATAGATATGTGAAAGTGGTGTCCAGCCACACCACTGAATAGTGGGTGCTCATAGCTGTCCTGCTGTAGGGGAATGTCATTTACTTGGGGCAGGTGTGTGAAGCCACAGGGCCATGAACATGGCCTATGGGATCGAGCACGTGTGTTTGAATGTACACAGAGAGAGGCTAGTTTATTGAAAGTTCTGTAACTGTTAACCATTAGAGATGATAAATGGAAGGTTTGCTTCTTAGCAATCACCAAAATGAGAATTCTCTATCATAAGTAGAGTCTTTCTTTGTTCTTTTTAGTTGGAATCAAGTGAAGATTTCAGATTCTTAAGCTCACAGGGCACCCACCTGCTGCAGATGTATCTTTAATAGCACATTGTAAAGGAAACTCAATAAAGATTCTTATAAATTTGAAAAAAATGCTAAAAATGTCATTCCTAACGTTAAGTTGTGGTGGTAAAATAAATTTGGTTAGGCTGTCAATAACAAATTTTACTGGTTCTGCAAAAATAAAGACTGTCTTTCTAGTCTAGATAAATAAAAAATATTTAAGAATAGTCATGTAAGAAACAAACTGAAATGCAATGAAAGTGCCATAAAAATCCAAGATATGCTGTAGGTGGAGAGCCAGTTACAGTCATATTTTCCTGCAGTTTTTGATATTGTGGGGTGTTTATTAGGTTTTAAATTGTTTGTTGCAATCATTTCATTCTAAGTTAGAATGCACTTTTATGTCTAATTTTATACTAACAAGCTTTGGTTTTCTTGAAGAACTGCCTCAAATTGAATAAAAAAGAATGCCATATAACCTGGACCAACTGGTGGCCTAACCCCTCTAGAAAGGAGGTGAATTGGGATTGGAGATTTTTCTTACCTTATGTACTACTATGTTGGCAAGGCTTAGTACAGCACATCAGTTTTAAAGAAGATTCTGGATAAACAACCACATTGTTGCTGTCCTATATTTTGTACAGGAAACAGTGTAGCTCCCCACAAAACCTCTTGGCGGACATAGGTGTTAGATCTTGTCCACTTTCCATTGAGTTGGAGGAATGCTGGCAGATTTCTGAGGCTGGTCAGAGAAGGGATGGGGGAACAAGTTTGCTTTGTACCACTCCTCCTCAGTGTTGTTTCCTCAAATATGTAGATTTTTAAAATGTCAGATTTCCTAAATGAAAACTTTTATACTTTGGTTCTTTCATTGGTAAGACATGGGTTTAAAGTTATCCACTCTATAGGATATTTGAGGGGGTTGAACGTGGTAAAGTGAGTTAAATACTCAGCACCACGGCATACGGTAAGTGATGATTAAATCTTAGCTTCTGTTATTCCAATCTTATTCCTAGAACACCTACATCTACAAAATAATAGTTATTAATGATATTGGTGCAAAATAAGCCTCCATATTTCCACAAGCTTAACAAACCCTAATAAGAGGTTAATTTCAGGTGAGGGGGTCAGTGTTTAGGTCCCAGAGACACTGAAGAACATAGTAACATCCTTGAGCTTGAAGTCTCTAAGCTGCACTAGGAACTTCTCAGCATCAGGTGTCCTTAGAAGCAGGTGCACTGACAGACAACATGTTCGTATCTTCCAAATTTAAAACTCTGAGTTGGCTAAAATTTCTTGAAATGCACTGTAGTCCTTGGAAATAGATTTAACATATTGTTCAGCTTTCTTTTTATGTATAGCCTATTTTTGTCCCTATACAATATATGAGGACAAAAATAGGCAGAAAAGGAGTTTTTCACACCTGATCATGTGTTGAGTTAAAAAATCACAGAACAAAGACCAGCCAAAATTGAATAATGGATGGAAACACTCTCAACAAACTCTGGATTTCCCATAATTCTTTTTAGGTTGAAATATTTGAACATTTACTTTTGCAACTACAGTATAGAAATTGCATACGATCAACCTACCATAAAGACAAAGAAATGGAAGCACAATGATTTGAAAGGGATTAAAAAGCTGAAAGTTTTCTCCTCAGCAAGACATTGAACATCAAGCAGTGTGTGGTTTTAATGTTAAGATTTTATTTTTGGGGGGCAGAAAATTTTATCTTCTGATTATAACTTGCAAAGGTTATGTGGAAGAAGGTTGGCTTTCATGAATTTTGCTCTTAGCCCAATTAAGTAAAATTTAATTCTGTATTGCTGGTGCCATCCTGAAGCAATAACTTATTATAAAGTTCTTGTTATGGAGCTTATTTTACCCCTACATATCACTAGATGATTTGAAAAGTTCTAGGGCTCCAACTGCAAAAATTAATTCACACACCAAAGAGCTTGCAGTCCTTTTGTGCAGAAGGCTCCCCAGCAGTTATGTTGCTGTAACAGAACCACTGTGTGTAAACAATGGAGAGGTCAAGAAAGGTAAAAAGGGAGACATTTAAGAGAATACACCACAAGTATTTGAGAGTCTCTGGGGGAATTGGATGGGTGAAGGGAAGGGCTTGGTGGAGAGGAAAAGCAAGATTTTGGAGGTATGCTCCCTTACAATGGTCCTGCGAGGAGCAGGAGGCCACTGGAAGATTTTAAATTCCAGAGACATAGGTTGCATTTGCACTGAAGAAATTGTGGCCATGATGGGAACACAAGCAAGCATAGGGAGCACAATCAAGTGTAGAATGTCTTAGCTCTCACTGTCCTGTGGGGTCAGAATTTGTACAACTATTTACCACCTGCGAAGCCAGTCGATGAAAATTAAACTGCTGTAATTTAAAATCAAGTGGTTAGTGACAGGAAAAGATCTTATTCTCTCTATTTAATTTAAATCAGAAATTGTGTTCAGGTGGCAAAAGGAGAAGTGGATCATTTCACTCACATGTTAGAACTTGCTCTTCCTTCGCTCTCCCTCTCCCTCCTCCTCTGCCTGCCTTACTCCACCTGCTCTATCTATTGGGTACATCTAAGTTAATAAACTACCGTCAAATACTTTAAAAAGAACCCTAGAGGAAAACTGAAGAAGGATTCCCAGGGATGGTGCACTTCAATTATTTATGCTATTCTACAGTTATTCTAATTTAAATAAAATAACCAAATGAATAATTATTGATTGCTTTCCTTATTAAGTAGTTTCAGTGATCAAACGCTCAGGGGAAAGTGCCCAACACCTCCTCCGCACCCCCCACATCCGGGTATACATTGTGCTGTGCTCAGGTTTTACTTTTTTCCTATTTCCTTGTCCCCTGGCCTTTGTGACATAGTATTAATATGGCAAAGGCAAGAGATGGGTAAGGCGAGAGCTACCAGGTGTATTGACGTCTGTCTCTTTGCCTTGTGGATGTGGCTTCTAGTCGATCAGTTTCTCTTGGGAGATAGAGCTAAGCCAGTGAGAGCAAAAGCGTTTCAGGCTCAGGAGAAGTACAGATCTGAATGGCAAGTGAAACAAATCTACTCTCTTTATGGTAACCATGCTCCCACGAGGGCCAATCCATCAAAATACAGTTTGTTAGAGAGGTGAAGGCCACTGAGCAATTTCCCTGGGAGACAGAATTATGAGTCTGCAGAGAAAGCCTGGGAATACACTGGAAGGGAAATGTACTTGGCTTAGTAAGAAATGACAGACATTCAGTCTGCGTGGCTTTCACAGGATTTGCAAAGCCTGTCATCATTTATGGCACCTCGTTTTCTTGGCTGTTTTGTACAATGGGGCTCTTCCTGTGGCTCAGTGTGTGGTTCCCTCAGAATAGTAGAGCAGATTTTAGTACCAGTCTATGCAATTAGTCTATAAGTCCTCTTAGTACCTTTCTATACTATAGTCCTCTGGCCAGCTGTTTAGGTAAGTCACATGCCCTTGGCTGCCTGCATGCCTCTTCAAGCTCCAGTTTTCAAACTTTAAATTTGTGCCTTAAATCAGAGTTTCTACAAACCTAGCCAGGGTTTTTGATGAATGGAATGTATTGCTGGAGCAATCTGTGGGGAAGAGAAATAAAGAAGGGAGCGGGAATGGGAACACGCTGATGGATGGTGTCGTGGCAGGAGACCAATGTGACCCTGGTCCCCTGGCATCTCTCAAAGGAGGCTTGCACTGCAGAGTCTGCTCATCTTGAAGTGTGTATGGTAGCCTGCTGTACCATCAATCAGTCAGTGGTTGGCTGTGGCTACCCCAGGTCAAGGTAGGGGTTGCCTAAACCCAGGCAAGACTGATGCCATTAGGCCGAGGGCACTTCTGCAGAAGGAATAGGTATGGGCCATTAGCAGTCGACACTCAGAGCAGCTGGGAGGGGGCGTTCAGTAACCTGGAGGAGAGAGTAATCGGGGTGTACTGTAAAGCAGATTGGGGTTAAGGTTAGGGGCAGGGCAGACTGCCGATAGCACCAACTACACATACTTGGTGTTGTGGTCATGGACTACAAGGGAAACAGTGCAGGACAAGTAATTTATAGGATTAATTTATAATAGCCACCCACAGAGTCATATGAAAAGAAAGTTCAGGAAATCTGTTCACACACTAAAGACTCAAAGAATCCAGCCGAGAGCCTGGAACCCATGGCAATGTTCTGCATGGATCCAGCTGAAGACCTAGAGTCCATGACAATGCCTCGTGCAAGTTTGTCTCATGGATCCATGCTGGCAAGGTCCAAAGGTCAGTGGTGGAAGCCAGAAAGCCTGTGCCAGCATGATGAAGGATCTGTGGTAGCAGGCTGCGGGATCTGTCCTGGAACCGGGAAGTGACACTTAAGACCCAGAGCTCCCCCAAAAAGTACCACAGCCATCCTCAGGGACAACAAGGTCCCGAGCTCTTTGACAATGAGAGCAGCTGAGTTCATATCAGAAAAGCCAGTGTGACAAGCTTCTCCAGGAGATTGAATAGAGCACCAGCCTCCCCTGCAGAGCTAGGAAACGCTGCTCAAAGTAAGGATCACAGCTCCCTCAAAGTGAACTGTAGCCATCTGCAGTGACTAAAAGGTCCAAAGCTCTTTCTCTGAGAACAGCTGAGTGCATATCAGCAGGAAAAGCTCCTCCAGGAGAACCAACATCACCAGGAGAACCAACAGCCCCCTAACAGTACCTCTTCTTCCTCTCTACTTCTTTCTACTTTGTTGCCAACAATCCTTACTCCCCCCCCCCCCAGCACCATGTTGATTCAGTTCAGGTGCATGTTAATAATTGATCACCAGTTGTCAATCCATCACACTTGGAGATCTCGGCCAAGATTTCATACTAACATTCAGGAGATACAAATGCCCAGCCCATCTTCTTTTCCTGTGTTTGTTTTCACTGTGTCATAGGCCAGAGAAAAGAACATATAGCAGTGGATCGACAAGTATTTTGCATGACTGCTGTCGTAAAGGCTTGCACACAGAGTGTGTGACAATTCTATTGTGGTAGTTCTTATTGCACATGATTATAACATCAGAGTGCGGGTGATTTCTGGATGTCTGAGGTCTCTGCCAACAGTGAATAGTTCCTGTAAATATCAGGGAAGCACACCCTCCAACATGCACACAGCTGTGTTTCAGACACAGCTTGGAAAACTGAGTTCTATATGGCAACTAGATGACTGTAAGATCCATGCAATTCCTTGAAGCGTTTCAGTTCTGGGCTCAGCTGAACAGCCAAGAGCTACATTTACCAACTGCATCTGCATCTAAATGAAGCCATGGACCAGTTATCACCAGTGGCATGTGGACAGAATTGATGTTTGTCATTTTGGGACCCAAAGGAAGCAAGGATGTCTTCTCCCCTGTCTGTTCTTCCCTCTTCTGCTGCATGGAGCTCATGCTCAGTTGGCGAGAGTCAGGATAGAGGAAGCTGAGTACTTGCAGCTACGTACAGAAAGCTGTCCATAAACACCTGTACCAAACGATTATGTGAACAAGAAAAACATTTCTCATGTACATTGCGATGTTGGGTTTGTCAGAGAGAACAGCAGGTCTAAATTTAAGTAACACAAAAACTCACAGTTCTTTGAAGTGAATACTGACTCACTGATGAACTTTAGACAGGGTTAACAGCAAGGAGATGCTTAAAGAAATGAAAGTTACCCAGCCATTGTTCAGTTTAATAAAGCATCATAATGTGAAGGCATATCAGAAGTGCTAATGTGATTTTATGCTCCCATCAGTGGAGTAAGCACTACCAATGTGGCAGGACTTATTAAGATCTTTCTACAAGTTTTTCTTTGGTTCAAAAATGTTGTCTTAGTTATTTTCTCTTGTTGCTGAGACAAAATACTCAATGTCCAAAATTAAGGAAGGAAAGGTTTATTTAGCTCAGAGTTTGTGGAGCTTTGAGTTCATACTTGGCTGGATCCAAGGCAGTGTGGCACATGATAGAGGACAACAGTTCATGGGGGTTGAAGACTGCAAAAGCAACATAAGCAAAAAGGGAGGAGCGGTGAAGAGCAAGGCTTTGTCCCTCCCTTATATTGTATGCAAACGATCTGCCCCAGGGTGGTGTAGAACTCACAGCCATAATCCCAGCATTGGACTACAGGTCAATCAAAAACTCTAGAAGTTCACCCCATAACTGCACAAGGCTTTAGAGGTACATCTAGACACAAACCATAACATATGTTGATGTAGTGCAAGCTTATATATTATCAAGACGTGGTCAGTTTTGTTAATGACACTGAAGATCATTCTGACACTGTAAAGTAGCTCAGAAAAAGAAAAAGAGAGTGTTGATAAACTCAGAAATAAATGTTATAGAAATTGGCAGTTCATTTTACTGGATGTGATTCTCCACTTGCATACTTATCATTCTGTTGTATTTTCAGAATTTCTTAGAGATTCCATTGTATGAGGTAATTCCCACTTATTATGTCTCTGTGGAGAGATACTAAATGAAGTCTTACAGTCCTAATGTTAGCTTTCCCTAGAAACAGAAACAAATTTCTTGTCATTTGGATTGAGTTCTTTGGCTTGGCTTGTTTACCAATACAAAAAAGAGAATATTTTAATTTCATATTTGATAAAACACACCAGTGCTTCATGCCACTAGAAAAATTACTTATCTCCACTGTGCCTTATGAAACCAAATTAACAGGGAGGAAATGGGCCTTCTGCATTAAACCCTATTTCAAACTCACTGCTGAAGAGTTCTTAGTGATCGTCCTGCAGACAAGCAGCAGCCTTAACAGATCCTCTGCAAAGAGGGAGCAAGTTAACGTGCCACGGAGCAATTAGTGGGATTCTTCCTTCCTCAGGCAGTTGCCTCAAGGTCAAGAAGAAAGCTCTATTCTTTTGAAATTTTTACATCATTCTTTTTACTTTGGATTGTGCAAGCTGGGAGTTTGCTTGCAGAATTCTTCCCTCAAATCACAAAAGTAGGCTAGATATTGGCAAAATATTTTAGGGAGATTTAGACGCTAAGAGTTAGTCTCTCTTTATTTCTTTAAAAAGTATAAAAGGAATGTGTATTTTTCATTAAGAAATTTCAAGCAAAACAGCAAATATAGTAAAAAAAATATGGCAGTTCTCCCTACTTATCCTTCCCATTTATCAGACTAATCACTAATATCAACTCTATGTAGATTCTTCTAGGTTCTATTAGTCAATGCTAAGTAGAGAAACAGATACAAGATATACAAAAATATAAGAATTGACAA
This sequence comes from Dinomys branickii, assembly GCA_004027595.1. NCBI lineage: Eukaryota > Metazoa > Chordata > Mammalia > Rodentia > Dinomyidae > Dinomys > Dinomys branickii. The sequence continues at coordinate 126,886 of PVLD010003995.1, forward strand.
AATTGGCTTGCTATGACCACCCACGGAGTCAGGTGTGGAAGAGTATCAAAGAGCTGACTGTATGCTTGACATCCAAAGATCCAATTGTGAGCTTAGATGTCAGTGTGGAGTCCCACATGAGTCCATATCAGGAGGCTGAGGAATCTGTGCTGGAAGCCTGGAGATGCCATCCAAGGAAAAGGTGAGCACTAGAGTCCTCCACAGAAGCAGAAGCAAGCCTTCCTTCTTCATTCCTTTTTATACCATTCTGGGAAAGTCCTCCCTAGGATGCCTCCCCCCAGGACTACGCAGAGGCAATTGGGTGTTACTTGCTCAAGTTGACACAATCAGTTAACACAATCAGTATTGATATGTAGATATCAATATGGATATATATTGTACCATATATTATAGAAACATAATATATATTGTATAATGTATGGTATATAACATATTAATGTAATATGTGAATAATTTCTATCTATAAAAACAGATTTTTAAAAATAGAATAATACTAGCTTTACACCCACTAAAAGAGTTTTTATTTTCCATTTAAGAATGCCCTGGACAAATGAAAAACTAGGAGAAATACTCAGGATTTATATTACACAAAGTGTGTTTAATACTACTAAATATGTACAACCCTTCTAAAGATTGACAAAAGAATGTCAAACAACTATTCAAAAAATTAGCAAGAAATATGAACCTACATTTTGTACCTAAAAATATAATGTTTTAGTGGAACCAAATAGTTGAGGAAAGAAGGAACTTTTTAGAGATTTCTTTTTTGATATCTGAAAATGTGAATATTTAAATCCTGTATTACTCTGAGTGCTGCTGTCTTGGTTCTTTTCTCTCATTGCTGAGACAAGATACCTGACACTCAAAATGAAGGAAGGAAAGGTTTATTTAGCACAATTTGTGGAGGTTTCAGTCCATACTTGGCTGGCTCCAAGGCAGAGTGGCTCATGGCAGAGGGCAACTAGTTCATGGCAGTGGAAGACAGCAAAAGCAACAAGAGCAAAAGGGAGGAGCGGCAGAGAGCAAGCTTCTTTCCCTCTCTTATACTGTATGCAAGCTATCCACCCCAGGGCAGATGTAACACTCACATCTGTAATTCCAACACTGAACCATGAATCATTCATAAACTCTAGAAGCCTGCCCCATGACTGCATGAGGGTTTGGGGGGACATTCAGACATAAACCATAACAGCTGCATTAAAAGGAGTGAATGGAGGTGAGGAAGTTACATCATGGGACAGAGAATAGCCAGATTGGAATCAGGGAAGAGCTAAACAGAGCACCAGCCTGATGTTTTGAAAGAAAAATTACAGAGTTTTTGGATATCTGGTTCCAGCTGCTGTAGGATAACCATTCTGTAACCCAGTGTCCGTACTACTACCAACTCTATCTCTGGGTGAAAACATGTAAATCAACCCTCAGAAGATGCTAAACCTTGGAAATACATAGTCTTACTGGGTGAGGGTCTTAGACCCAAAGAGTGACCTTGCAATGAATGCCCCAGACGTCTTTTCCTCCTTTTTATTACGGTCTGTTAATTTTGCAAATGGCTGTGTTTGAATATGAATAATATATATTGACCTTACCTATCCCATTATTGCTCTTCTTTATAGCCCCTGTTTCTTTCCTCTTGTCTAAAAGTAGTTTCCCTTTTACTTCAGTGTCCTTTTTTAAAAAAAGCTTTGCATACTAGGGAGAACACACAATACTTGTCTTTCTGAATCTGGGTTATTTCATCTTCCACGGTGATCTCCAGCTCCATCCATTTTCCTGCAAATGACAAAATTCAATTTTTCTTTATGCTGAATAATAACTCATTGTGTATAGATACCAACTTTTATTAATCCATTCATCTGTTGCTGGGCATCTAGGCTGGTCCCATATCTTGGATATTTTGAATTGCTCCACAATAAATATGGATGGACAGGCATTCCTATACTACACTGACCTCGATTCCTTTGGGTATACTGAAGAGTGGCCTAGGTTGATCAAATGGTAGGTACGATTTTAGTTTTTTGAGGAACCTCTTACTGACTTACACAGTGGATGTACTGATTTCTATTCCCACCAGCAGTATAGAAGGGTTCCATTCTCCCTGCATCCTCATTTTTTTTTTTTTTTATTCTTGATGGTAGTCATTCTAACTGGGACGAGATGAATCTTGGTGAAGTTTTGATTTACATTTCCCTAATGGCTAAAGATGTTGAACATTTTTTCCATATACTTATTGACCATGTGCATTTCTTCTTTTGATAAATGTTTGTTCAGTTCATTTGGCTATTTATTGATTGGGCTGTTTGATTTCTGGTGTTATGCTTTTTGAATTTTTTTGTGTATTCTACTATTCATTCTCTCTCAAAAGAATAGCTGCAAAGATTTTCTCCCCGTACGTAGGCTATCTTTTCTGTTAGTTGTTTCTTTTGCTTTACAGAATTTTTAAAAATATGATAGAGTTCCACTTGTTGATTGTTGCTTTTATTTTCTGTATTATTTGAGTCCTTTTCAGAAAAATCTTTGCTTGTTTCTATGCCTTCAAAGGTTTTCCAATATTTTCTTCTAGCAGTTTTAATGTTTCAGATTTTGCACATAGGTCTTTGACCCACCTTGAATTGATGAAAGTAGAGAGTAAATGATAGGAATCAGGGATACAAAATCAACACCTCAATTCTTTCCACAATTCTGGTTGCAGACTAAATTGGGTGGGAACCGGATCAAATTTTCTCAAAGGTCAATATTACACCTAATTATTAAATTTGATTCAGTTCTTGTCCAGTTCAGTTTGTGACCAGAATAATAGACTCAAGTTCATGAACTGAGGTACCACTGTAGTTTAATCTTGTACATTTGGCCATCCAAGTTTCCCAGCACCATGGTTAAAGAGGCCATCTTCTGTCTAACATACATTTTTGGCCCCTTTGTCAAGAATCAGATGATGTAGTTGCACATTTTTGTCCTCTATTCTATTCCAGTAGTCTATGCATCAATTTTGTGCCAGTATCATGCTGTTTTGTTGCTACACCTTTAGAGCATAATTTGAAATCCAGTATTGTGATTCCCCCAGCTTTGCAAACTTGCTTAGGATTGCTTTGGCTACTCCATTTTCTTATGTTTGCATATGTATTTTAGGATTTTTTCTGTTTCTGTAAAGAATATCACTGGAATTTTTATGGGGATTGCATGGAATCTGGAGATCACTGTTAATAAGGTACACATTTTAACAGTATTAATTATGCCAGTCCAGGCACACAGGAGATCTTTCCATCTTCTAGTGTCTTCAGCTTTCCATAATTTTCATTTCTCAGTTAGATGGATTCCTAAGTATTCATTTTGAAGCTACTGTAAGTGGATTTGTTTCTCAGGTACTTCAATAGTGGTATAGAGAAAATGTAGCGGTGTTTACATGTTGACTTTGTATCATGCTTTTTTTTTCTTTTCTTTTTTTTTTTTTTTTTGGTCTTTTATCTCTACCTGGGTTTTGGGAACAAGCTAAATGCCAGGGCAGCCAATGAAAAAGGCATTAAGTAACCCCAGAAAGAACACATTCTTCCTAGCTAAAACACCAAGAAGATGAATTCTTAGGGGATACAACTTTTCTGGTTTTACCTGGCTTCTCAAGATAAATAGCATACAAGTAGCACCACTCCCTTGGCCCAGTCTGACCTCTTCTCCAGCATGGGACTCCGCAGAAGGAGGCCCTGTGGACCTTCCCACTCATGGGAGGCATCCTCAGGCAGGTCTCATGGACTTGGCAGAGAAGAGCCCAGTGAGCCCTCACTAATCAATATACATTCTGCTTCATTTTGTTTATTTGTATATTTCAGTGAATGTAAAGCATGAGTATGTTCTAGAAGTTCAAACTATAAAAGCCTATGTGCAGAGAATGTCATTTCCAACTGAACCACTTTGCCCCGTCTCCTCTTCTCCATTCTTTCTGCTCTGTTTTTGCCCAACCACCCATCATTTCGGTTCTGGTGTCTTCTTCCACGTATGAGCAGAGGGTTACATTGTCTTCTCTGTGCTTCCTATCTTATTGGTTTTGAGGACTCCTGAGAGCAGAATACATGCATACTAATCTATTGGGATCAATATTATTAGTTGTTTGGTCAAATGACAAAAATAATTGATTATGTTTAAAAGAACTAAACAGATAATTGATGGACACATTTTATTTTGACTGTATGCACCAATTTATTTAAAACATTTGGTGTGGCTCCAAGTCCTCTTTGGGGAAAAAATCAAGAATTTGGAGACCCAAATTAGCTATGTTTTAATACAAAGCTAAGAAGATGCTTCTTAATATAAAACTAAGAAGTTTTTGATAATGAATGGTAGGAAGTATGATTTATTTCATGAGTCAGATAAATGGAGGTCAGGTAAATTGTCTGTTTCAAAAACATTCAAAAGTACAAGCTCTTGGTTCAACTAAGCAAGTTTATAATTTTCCCCTTTCATTAATTCGTACTCTTATTTTCTTAACTCAGCTTATAGTTTACCCTGCCTTAGTTTGGACTAGATAGCTTTTTTTTAAGAGAGGAAAATAAAACCAATAAAAATGATACAGAACTTCAAAAGTGTTATGGTTGATGCACGTGTCAACTTGGGGAGTCCCAAGGTTTGGCTAAGTGACTCAGCAGGTCTGCATCTTGGGGTAAAAAGGACATGCTCTTACCCTTCTGGGATGTTATTATGTTAATTGGAGAAGTTTAGAAGGTTATCTATATGACGACTCATAAGGGAGCCAGGGTACTTACTTTGAATTCATCCTAAGCCTGTGCAAGAGGAGGGCACACAGATGGTGTGGGTGTAGAGGACTACCCACCCCCTCAGTGGGTAGATTGCATAAAAGAAGGAATTGAGGAAGGACTGGCTGCTGGTTCTTCAGAGGAGCCCTAGTCTTCGCCTTCAGCTTGGTCGTCTCCTGGCTTCTGGGGCAGACTGTTCAGCTTCCGCGTGGGACTCTTCAGCCTTCTGGTGTTGGCTCTCTCCCCTTCATTGTAGATTCTTCAGCATTTCATGGCAGACCCAACAGCCCTTGATATGGACTTGCACGGACACTGCAGTGAGCTCCAGGCCCGGCGCTGGGCTCTTCAGTCTCCAGTGAGCAGACACCCTCTGCACGATTCCTCATCCAACCCTGAGGCTGACCATTGTAAGCCAAATTTGTAATTTCTTGTACATTTGTATATCTGTGTTATATCTGTTTCTCTAGTAAACCCTGACTGATACAAAAACAAGATGATAGGAAATTGGCAATGATTATTACAATGCATATTGTTATCTTCAAAGTAGTTGCTTAGATTATAAGACATAGGTATGCAAAATTGATCAAACAATATAAGCACTAAGAGTTCCTTTCAATGAATTAGCAGTACAATTATCTTAGCTATCTTGTGTGTGTGTGTGTATATATATATATATATATATGTATATATATATATATATATATATATATATATATATATGTATATAATGTTTCCCCCTTCCTTATTTTCTCCTTTCCCCATCCCAGTTGTTCTTTCCCTTTGAGCAGTTTCTTTCCCTTTCACAATATCTATCTCTTGTACCTTTTGGATCTTATTTACTCTTTCAGTTTCTTTTTTTTCTTTTAATTTTATTTTAAAGACAAAAGAATGGAGACATATGAACCAGAAAAGCCATAAACAATACAGAAAATACAAAGTTATACAGAATATAGTAGGGAATTAGAACTGGATGTTGTATTACATAGTTATCTTCACATTAGTTAACACAAAAACATTAAAGGAAATACCAAATTATAGAGAAGATAGTAGGGAATTT